>SSNS01000020.1:2094097-2396256 GCA_006937985.1 Aphyosemion australe | reverse complement strand
TGTTCCCAACTCCTCTAGCTAACTTCTACTTCCTGAAACAGGAGCGGCAGAGCTTTTTTTCCCCACAGAGATCGACTCACAAGGCATTCATTTATACTAGAGACAACTGCAGATGTGTTGATAAAAAAGGTGAACTTTAAGGATGTGTTCATAACAGACACAATTTCAGAATCCTTACAGTCACATATAAGTAGAACATATTCTGTGTACAGCACTGTTACACCTGATAGTTTCTGATTTTTGTTAGAATGAGTAGTACTGGAAGCTAAATGCTAAATGTAAGCACATTTTCGTGCTGGATGCTATTTTGCATTTTTGTTCAGATCCCACCTAATGATGTTTTATATTAACAGGGAACAAAAAGCAGACCCAGGATGGTGTCTCTGTGTCTCCGCTGGCAGCCATCACCGTCTGCTCTCTGTTCGTCATCAGCTGTGTGCTGCTGTTCTTCATCAGGAGGACGTGTCATCCTAAAAGAGGTTAGGGGCTTCCTGACGAAGTTCAAGAACAAATTCTGAATTCTGTTGAACACCTCCAAGGTTTCAATCTGGAGATCTGAGCTGAAAAGTGACACGAAAAGCTGTGAAATAACAATGTTTTTCCGCCATGTTGGGTTACTCACATGATGAAGTTGCTCAGAAATGTAAATAACTTGCAAATTTTAGTCAAAGTGACGATAAGCTGGGCAAAGTAGCTTCTGTATTTGTTGTGAATTGGTGGATAATTATATTTTTCTGTTGCTTTCATATCAACAGTTCTCATGAGCATTTACAACCGGTACGTGTCAATACACAAAGACAATTAACATGAATTTTTATTTTTATTATGTTTAAAATAACTTGTTTTGTTTAAATTTTCAGACCATTTTCTGAGCAGAAACGACCACATCGCTCAGGTAAACATGACACGGCCACTGCTGTAACCTTCCCTCACAGCTCCTGCATTAACATTTAAACACGTCTAAGATTACATCATCATGTTGTATGAGGTCAAGGGTGAATGGGGCTCTGGATTTAGTCCAAGTCGATGCAGAAAAACAGGTTTGAACTGGGAGAAACACAAAGTATAAAGGGAAATAAATGCATGATATTTTCATGTCTTCTGGTGACATGACGTAGTCTACATGTGCATCAGCAGGTCATGAAGATGCATCAGAGGACTTTGGCATCTATGAGTTTGTTTCCATACCGGGGAAAATGGAGTCTACTCAGGTACTTTTTGTGCACTAAAATTCAAATTTAGAGGAAACATTTAGAAATTTATTTCCAACACTTTTCCCCTAGGCGTCATGCAGATCCCTCGCTCGGCTCGAGTCGATACAAGACATGAACACCACCATCTACGATGTGATCAGACACGTTCCCGAATCCCCCAGTCAGAGTTTGCTGAACTAATCACTCGATGGAAACTTGAGATGCTGGAAAACTTACGTTTAGCTTTATAGCTTCAAGTTTTTGTCTCTAAAGCATGATGCTCTGTGTTTTGTTGCCCTACTTTTTTGCACAAGGGATGAAGGAGACTTGTTTGGGTACAAAACCTGATTCTGCACTGTTACTGTCTGAGACGGACCATTAACGTCTGCTACTTGATGTTATTTAAGGATAAACATGTATGTTAGGGCTGATACTGTTAAAATGTGACTGAAGTTGTTTTTTTTTAATGGTTAAATCAAGCAGGTCATAGATGCCAGTTAAAAATCACCAAACAGAGATTTCTGGTTATAAAACAAAGAAATGTGTTTTTGATTTTAATCACGTTTCCTGCTGAGCGAGAAGTGTTATAATGAATGTGAGTGAAAAATATTCTGCTTTGTTGTAAATATTGTAGATTGATTCTTCTGAAAAGTCTTTAAACAAATTATTATCAGGTTGTTTTGCTGAAACTCTTTTAAACGCTCTAAACTAACTTTTGAATTCCAGGGAGCAAAAAAAAAAAAAAAATCAAACTGTTGAACTATTTTTGTTGATTTTGACTTTTCTTATTTATTTCTATCTTTTTTTTTTGGGTTAAAAATGAGGGTAAATTTAAGGAGACAGTTTTTTAATTAAGATTTTATATGATACTGTGCTCATTCACAGATTTCTATTTCAGGGGCTCGGATAGAAAAGTGTTCTAGTTTTCAAAATATATATATAGATGATATTTTTAACTAAACATTGCTGCAGCAGGTTATGTTGCTCTCATTTTCTGATGTGAGAGGCAGAAAAGCATCAGACCTTTGAGATTTCTGTTGCAGTTCTATCTTTTAAAGGCCCATTTCCTTGTTTTTGAGGAAACAGTCTAGGTAAAATGGAATCAGGGGAAATCCATGACTGAAAGAAGTTAGAGGAAGAACAGATTAAACAGAATTTTAATAATGAAACAGGTGTGATGATCCCATCATTTAGTTCTGGTAAAAGGGAGGATGGAGCAATGATGGACCAAGGCTGAGGTGAGCTGGAAGGCTTTTAATTTACTAGCTCACATCATGAGATTTGGCTCATGACAGTGTTGCCAGATGTATGATAATTATTGCATTTGTAGGGTAATTTAGCCCTCTGTACGATCATAAATCCCACAATACGATCATTTCAGATCTTCCTTGTGTGGAATCTGCAGCTGCGGATTGCATCCAGAGACATTCCTAAAGCTAAAACTACTATAAAGACTATAATTTTGCACAGTTTGATGCACTAATATTGAAGCTGTGAGTCATCAAACATGTCAGGATGCAACTAAGTAATAATTTTTCTCAAAATACGATATTTTTAAGATCCTGGTACGATAACATTTCCAGTCTGGCTCATGACCAAAGAGGCTCTAGCTTCAGGTTGGCTGTTTCTAGCCTTAGAGATGAGAAGATCTCCATCATCTGGAGGGAGTTTGGAGGGAAGCTGCTCCTCCTCTGCATCAAAACAGAGCAGCTTAGGTTCTCCTGGTAGAACACCTTTGGAGGAATTCCAGGCATGTCCAACTGGGAGGAGACTTTGAGGCAGAGCGAGACCTTCAGATCCCCCAGGAGAACCTAGAAGGAGTTTTTCTGAATCTGAAGGTCTCATACTTGACCCATGTTGACTTTTATGTACCTCTGTTTGCCATGAATATGATTAAATCTTTAAATAAGAAAAACAATTATAAATTCAACACAATTATTGTACAGTTTGCATTTGTGTGATTGTTTTCTACTTTATTAAAGATCTATGTTTACCAGTCTGGGTCCTCTGAAAGTGTGTTTGTGACCAATCTCAATAGAATTCATAGTATATTTTATATGTTTAACACCGCTTAGTGATTCTATCAGTCCCTATCTGATGACTTTCCTCCTACAGGAGCATGAGCTCATGCAGCTGAGTTTGTGTCAGCGTTTGGTGTACCTGGCATGAAACTGAGACTGACTGCAACAGATGGGAGGTTCAGCATTAGCAGAGAGCCCTCCACCTGTTCCCGCTGACACCTTGTCACGAGACAATAAGAATGTTCATGTTCTTATTTTTGTTTGTGTTTAAGTAGCAAAATAAGATAGAGACCAGAAAAAGTCATAAACTTGTGTTTTAGCACTCCATAACACTTTTGGCACTGGTCCCACTAAATATTTGCCTGTCATGATTACTGGACACTAAATACAAATACAATAAATTGTCTTAAATCTGATTTCTTGCTCATTATGATGTTTCTTTGCATAACAACCAAGAGGCTGATTGAACCTGGCTCTAATTATAGCTCCTGAGCAGCCTAACTGCACATTGTGTCGTGGTGGTGGCATCTCCGGGTAGAGTCGGCCATCTGTTCCGTCTCAGTGTATGCTTTAAGGGAGGCTCCACACCGTGGATGACTGCCTAGCAAACAACAGTGAAGTAAATCCACCTAAGGAGAGTGGCCTAACCTTCATTTGACTGGGAAATGGCCCGAGGCATCATTTACCAGGAACCTCACACCGCCTGCGGCATGTGCTGCTTGCATGTGCTGCTTGCATGTGCTGCTTGCAAGTGCTTGCTCATTGTAACACCTGAGGGGACAATTACAAAGCAGGCGGACATAGAAGTGCACTGTTTTTGAAATTATTTGGAGCAGTTTGCAGTGCCGAGACAGGGCCAACAGCTTGGTAGAGATGGCCTTGACTCATGGAAAACATTGCTTCACGGCTGTAATGGAAATGTGGTTTTGGTAGAGAATGCAGTCATAATAAGTTGTTGAGTTGGTTAAGATAGTATTTAATAACAATGGTTTACAGCAATAGTTGGAAGAACAAAACAAAAAGAAAAAAAAAATCAAATATAGACACATATTTCTAATTAAAAATCCTTTAAATTGCAAGAGTAGTACAAATCAGCAGCTCATGCAACTAATGGATTCAGAAGTATGGAACCCCAGCACTGAAACGCAAATAATAAGTTCAAAAAGGCTGATATTACTGTATCATTAGTAGTATTACACTGATGTTTACCTCAGCAAATTTATTTAGCATTCATACAATGACCAATGGCAGTCATCCCTGGGCTGCCACCTTATCGTGGTGGAGGGGTTTGAGTGTCTCAATGATTCTAGGAGCTAAGTTGTCTGAGGCTTTATGCCTCTGGTAGGGTCACCCATGGCAAACTGGTCCTAGGTGAGGGATCAGACAAAGTGCAGCCCAAAGACCCCTTGTGAGGAAAAATATAAATGAACACAATGTTCCCTCGCCTGGATGCGGGTCACCGGGGCCCCCCTCTGGAGCCAGGTCGAGAGGTGGGGCATGTTGGCGAGCGCCTGGTGGCAGGGCTTTCACCCATGGAGCCCGGCTGGGCATAGTCCGGAGAGGAGACATGGGTCCCCCTTCCCGTGGGCTCACCACTTGTGGGAGGGGCCAAAGGGGTCAGGTGCAGTGTGAGATGGGGACCTTGGCGGTCTGATCCTCAGCTACAAAAGCTAGCTCTTGGTATGTGGACTGTCACCACTCTGGTGGGGAAAGAGCCTGAGTTGGTGTGTGAGGTTAAGAGATTCCAACTAGATATAGTCAGACTCACCTTGACGCATGGCTCTGGCTCCGGAACCAGCTCCCTCGAGAGTGGCACGACACTCTACCACTCTGAGTTGCACCCACTGAGAGGCACCGAGCAGGGGTGGGCATACTAGTTGCCCCCTTGGTGCCTGTACGTTGGGGTTTACCCTGGTGATCGAGAGGGTAATCACCCGACTGTTGTTTGTGCTTATGCACCAAACTGCAGATCAGACTACCCAACCTTTTTGGAGTCCTTGGAGGGGGTGCTGGAGAGCACTCCTTCTGGGGACTCCTTCATTCTCCTGGGGGACTTCAATGCTGACGTGGGCAACGACAGTGAGACCTGGAGTGGTGTGGTTGGGAGGAATGGTCCTCCTGATCTGAATCTGAGTGGTGTTTTGTTACTGGACTTCTGTGCTCATCATGGATTGTCCATTATCAACACCATGTTCAAGCATAAAGATGTCCATATGTGCTCTTGGCACCAGGATACCCTAGGCCACAGCTCGATTATCGACTTTGTTGTCATCTCATCTGATCTGCGGCCGCATGTCTTGGACACTTGGGTGAAGAGTACTTTGAAGACCTCCTCAATCCCTCTGGCACGTGAGGAAGTGGAGTCTGGGGACTTAGGGGTGGGCTTTTCAATCTCTGACGCTGAGGTCACTGAAATGACCGCACTGTAATGGTGGCTTGTAAATGTCTGAGCTCACACAGCTTTAGCTCTTAAAAATTAGGGATCACTTTATATAATCTTGCTACCAATTGTTTATTTAAAGTTTATTTAATTTCTGGTTATAATTGTGTTTTACACAAAATGTCAGCAGACACAGCTAGGGATCTCTTAGGTCTCCTGTTATTTTACCACCATCCAGTGGTGGTAAACAGTAGTACACAAATTAAAGTGGCATAATAATGTTTAATTCTGCAATCATAACATTGTTTAATAAAATGCATACATTTTCTAAATGTAAATTCAGAATTTTATCCATAAAAAACTTTAACAGGTAAGAAAACAGCAACATACACGTAAAACCACATTTCCCATGATGCTTCACTCCAGTTGTTACGTGACAGTCAACTATGGCTTCCTTCTCGTAGTGACAGCGGCTCACTATTGAAAACAAGGCAAAAATAAAAGTTGTAGTCTGTTATTTACCCTTTCACACCAGTAGGATATACGATGCAGAAGATAAAGTCTCTTATGGCCCGTCAGGTGAGCAAAGCAGGCTCTTAATAAGCGACCTGCTGGGTGTTTGTGTCTGACAGCTGCAGGTAGCATGATAGCTAATGAAGCTAACAGCTAATTTGACAGCTCATCGTATTGCTCCTTAGCTACCACAGCCATAAGGAGAAAACTACAGTTTCTACCTGCTACATCACAGCTATGACGCGTCCGTTTGGCATAAAAGTGACATTTTTATCTGCATGGACGCGCTTTTTAATACGTGTGCATCAGGTAACTGAGCACAACAATGAGAACTGGGCGGTAGGGAAGTTCTCAGCTTGCACGAGCAGTAAGGTTAGATTCACTAGTTTATTGGACAACAAATCATCCGGCTTTCAGACACATGCACGTCAGTTCCACTTTTCACCAAATGCTGCTGTGTGCTGATAAATAGCAAGCTGTGTGACAGCAGTAGCTAGTGACATTAGAGTAAAGGGTTATTTGACTTGATTTGGGTTGGTGTTTTTGTTGGTGGCAGGGTCTGAAAAGTCCCCAGGAGAGCATGGCAGACCTGAGTCCTGTGGAGAACCTGAGGATCCCGAGCAAGGTAAGCTTCATGTATCGTTTGCTCTGGTGGCTGAAAAACAAGCTGTTAGGATCAAAGAAGCTGTTTAGCCTTTGCTGTTTCATTGTATATTGTTTTTCTAAAAGTTCTGCCAGTGTTTTTTATTTTTTGGGGGGAATTATATTGACATCTGAAATTCAAAACTTATGGAATCTATGGTATCATGTGTAGATATTATAATAACAATATACCAGCAAAATGTGCTTTGTCAGATCTGTTGTTTTTCTTGCCTTTAGTTACTGTTGTATAAATTTATCATTTGTGTCATAATGTCTTAACTTTAGAAGCAAATCTAGGCCTGTCACTATTATTGCTTTATAAAATGAGTGTCAATATCTAGGTGGATGGCAAACCGGTATTTGGTTTTAGCAGTGATCCCCATTTGTCTGTACAACGACTTGCATTAAATCATTAAAACAAATAAAAAACAAGCAAAACCAGGAAAGCTGAGATATTAATCACATTTATCTGTTTGCTGTTTATCCCTGACCAGTAGACATAGACTTAAGATGTCTTAAATTGGTCCTTTACTCATATTTTTTGATACATTTGCAGTGGTCCCTGGAAAGAGTGAATGCCTTGTAAGTAGTACTCTGGGGGAAAAGCTCTGGTGCTTCTGTTCCAGGAAATAGAAGTGAGCCAGATCAGAGTAGAGCTTCAGATGACGGGATTTGGAGTCTTATTTCCTGATATTTGGACATCTCGCGTCTGATTGGCTAACAGCATCACGACTCTACCACTGACATCATTTGCTCTGCAACGTTGATGTTTTATCTCCACAAATAACACAAGCCTGGAGGAGTTCTGCTGTGTGGTGGAGTTGCTAATGCTAATGGTTAGCTTCTACTAGCCGAGACGTTCTCTGGTGTTTCCTGGACGCTAAACCAACAACATCCTTCCCCGTCGTGAGTCAAGATGGGTGAGTCCATGAATGTTAAGTGACAGTGTGATGTAGATCTGTCAGGATTTTCTAATCCTAGAGTTTCACCGTCTATTTTCTATCAGAAGCTAATGCAGGAGATAGGTGTAGGAGACTATTTTCATGTTCAGCCTGCATGAAAAACTCACAGTGACCCATTATAATCAGAAATAATCATTAAAAATGGTTCTCAGTGAAGTAGCACTTTAAAAAGCAGAAGAATAAGACCAAAATGAATTGACAGTTTTTATGTCTGTTTTTTTCTACTGGTGTTCTTCTCTCTTTACATGTAAATTAGTCAAATATGTTCACATAGTTCTCAGGCAGTTGTGTAGAAAACATGTTGCATCAGTCCTCACAGATGGAGGGAAATAAAATCTCCTGTGACTGTATTTTATCGTTTTGGCGGATTTAAAACTGTCACAGGAAGCATTTGTCATAATTAAGTTGGACAAATGAAGTTTGTTGAGCTCTGACAGAACAAAGCTGCAGAGCGGCTCCAAGTAGAGATAGACCGCTATATCGGTCGGCCACTTTTTATACATCGGCATCGGCCGATAATTGTCCTTAGTAAAGCCGATTATAAAGTCAGGCACATCCTCATACAGCCCTAATAACATCTGCATAATAAATACTCTAAATTAACTTTATTTAGGTGTCTGACTTTAACACTGAGAAGTGCACAAAGTTAAGATGTAACAGTTAGTTAAATTCAGAGTTCAAGAAACGATTCAGCTTTAGAACTTTTGTGCATCAACTGATGTTATTAGTGACATCTTAGCATGAAAATAAGGTGGAAAACGTCGGCCATAAAAATCGGCAGTACATATCTGCCATTGGCTTACAATGTCTCCTACATATTGGCATCGGCAATAGAAAAAACAATATCAGTCGACCTCTAGCTCCAAGTAGCGAGTAATCATCTCAGTGCACTGCTAGCTCCTCACTCTGACTTTTAACTTCTGTGCAACGTGACCAGCTTTATTCATTCACGTTGCTGTGTGAAACCAGTTCAGCTGATAGAAGCAAACATCTGATTTCTCTTACAGCTTTTATTTAGCTTAGATTGGTCTGAATGGAATTTATGCTCTGGGATCTTCTGCTGTTGTTTACATCGTTTGCTGATCTTAAAGCTGTTGGTACTAAAAGGGGAATGCTCTGTCATCAGGTAGTTTATGATAGTTAAAAAGCTTACAGTGACGCAGATTGAGCAAAGGTAACAGGTGTTATCTGGACTTGAATGAAAGCAGACCTGAGTTTCTGGTGTTGTCTTCACAGTCATGTTTTGGTTTCAGGTGTTATGGTCAGACTGGATTTGCAGTAATCAAACACCACTTTTGATGTAAGCCTGACTTTTTTTTCTTTGTTAAAAATGGATCAAAATACAGAATCAAGGAACACACTTGTTATTGTGTATTCAGCCAAAACAGAAAGCGTCATTATTTGGCCATTTTACGCTTCGACTTGACTTACTTTGATGCTTGATGTGTCTGCTTAAGAAAAAGCCTCAAACACTCCACAGCCCGTCCTGTGTGTTCCTGACTAATCCATTACTGCTGTCTCGGTGGGGAAGAGGACTGTGTGACCTTACATGCTGCTGTGTGCAGCAGAGTCACACCAATATACTCGGCTTTGTGTTGTAAAATGGTAGTGATGCTCACTGTTTGGAAATCTTGCCTCGTTTCCAACCATTTTAACCTTTGAATGAAGTCATTTATCATCCTCCAGGAGCTGACAGCTGTGTGTGGCTGACTCTGAGACAAATGTGGGTCAGGACCGATAGAGGATGCTGTTGAGTCACTGGATACACTCAGCTGGAGGGTTACGTTATGTCTTTAAGTTGGCTCTGCTTATTCATAATTTGTTCATTATTGCTGTTTATCTTGTTATTAATAAAATAAAGTTGGATTTTTATTATGTTTTCAGCATAGTTCAGGAAAGGGTCATTAGGTCACCTTCACTGAAAACCATTTTTTTAATTATTGTTTCTCATTATAATCGGTGACTCTGAGTTTTTCATGCAGGTTGAACATGAAAATAGTCTCCTACACCTATGGTGGAATGCAAAAGTTTGGGCAGCCTTGTTAATCTTCATGATTTTCCTGTATAAGTCGTTGGTTGTTATGGTAAAAAAAATCAGTTAAATATATCATCTAGGAGACACACAGTGATATTTGAGAAGTGAAACAAAGTTCATAGGATTTACAGAAAGTGAAATTGTTTAAACAAAATTAGGCAGGTGCATACATTTTGGCACTGTTGTCATTTTATTGATTCCACCTTTAGAAGTAATTATTGGAACTCAAAATTGGTTTGGTCAGCTCAGTGACCTTTGACCTCCATACGCAGGTGAATCCAATTATGAGAAAGAGTATTTAAGAGGGCCAATTGTAAGTTTCCCTTCTCTTTGAATATTCTCTGAAGAGTAGCAACATGAAAACAAAGATTGTTCCCCATCATGGTTTAGGGGAAGGATACAGAAAGCTGTCTCAGAGATTTCATCTGTCTGTTTCCACAGTTAGGAACATACTGAGGAAATGGAAGACCACAGGCACAGTTCAAGTTGAGGTTCAAAGTGGTAGACCAATACAAATCTCAGATAAACAGAAGCGACGAATGGTGAGAACAGTCAGAGTCAACCCACAGAGCAGCACCAAAGACCTACAACATCATCTTGCTGCAGATGGAGTCACTGTGCATAGTTCAACTATTCGATGCACTTTACACAAGGAGATGCTGTATGTGAGAGTGATGCAGAGGAAGCCTTTTCTCCACCCACAGCACAAACAGAGCTGCTTGAGGCTTGTAGCTCATCCCCACCAGCGTGTGAATGTGTGTGTGAATGGGTGGATGACTGATTGTGTTGTGAAGCGCCTTGGGGGGTTGTAGAACCCTAAGAAGGCACTATACAAATACAGGCCATTTACCATTTACCAATAATTCATCACGTGATCGTGACAGCACTCTCTGTTGTGCCAAGGCTTAATGTGCGTTTATAAGACCGGCGAAGCCGCAATATTACTATCAAGCGTGGTGGCACGAATGCCCGCAAAAATCCCGCAACGTGATGCCGCCATAGTGCGTTCATAAGACACACCGTTGCGGTAATATTATGCTGATTTGGCGGCATGATGTGTCTTATAAAAAGGGCTTATGACTACTGAGAATTTAGCAGTTTCATAAAATGGATGGTTGGATGAAACGCAAACCTGCTACTAGTGCTGGGCGATATGGCCTAAAGTCAATATCACAGTAAATTGAGGAGTTCACCTCGACAACGATAAATGGATGATAACTACATGTATGCGCAAAAACAAAAGTTGTCCACTAGATGGGGCTGTCAGGTGTATTACGTTGAGTCACGTTGCCATGTGACTCGAGGTGGTACAGCTTCTTAAAGGGACATGAATGTCTCCAACCTACACGCATCTTTTCATTTTTTTATTATTAAATTTATTGACATGGGAAAAATGATATCAATAGGAGTCAGAAATTTTGATAATGATACATTTTCAATTTATTGCCCAGCCCTACCTGCTACTCAATTCAATTCAGTTTATTTATATAGCGCCAGATCACGACAAGAGTCGTCTCAAGGCACTTCACAAAGTAAACATTCCAATACAGTTCAGTTCATAAGCCAATCAGTAAAAAAGTTTCCTATATAAGGGACCCAGCAGATTGCATCAAGACACTGACTAGTGTCATTGTGTTGGTACAATCCTCATACTAAGCAAGCATTTAGCGACAGTGGGAAGGAAAACTCCCTTTTAACAGGAAGAAACCTCCAGAGGATCCTGGCTCAGTATGAGCAGCCATCCGCTACGGCTCACTGGGGGTTGAGAAGACAGAGCAGGCACAGGCACACCCCGCACCCACACACACACACACACTCCTGGTTTAATCTCATTCCACTGGCTTTCGGTACATTTTAGAGTCCATTTGAAAACCTTAGTCCTGACTCTTAAAGCTCTGCACAGTGACACTCCAGCCTACATCTCTGACCTTTTACAAATCCACACCTGACCTCAGAGTCTGAGATCTTCTAACCAAAGTCTGTTGGTAGGACCACAAACTACGACCCAAGGAGACAGGTCTTTTTTTTTAAAGAGTGGTGTCCCTCAGGGTGTGGAATGAGTTGCTTCCATCTTTATGTTGCCTTGACTGTATTTTATTTTAAAAAGCAGCTGAAGATGCTTTTGCTTTTAACTAGATTTGAGCTGCATGCCCTTTTTTATCTCTTGTGTTTTCTGTACATTAGTTTTATTTTTTATTGTGAAGCACTTAGTTGTTTTTATCCTTGGAAGAGTGCTATATAAATAAAGATGACTACCTAGGTCACATGATACAACACAAATCCTCTGAGGTGATTCTCTTTTCATATAAATCCCTTCAAAAGGCTCCAGACTATAATTAACAGCTTTTTAATCTCTCTGTGTTCCTAATCTGCTCTTTGGGTTCACAGTGAGAACAAACAGCCTAACTTCTCATACGTGGTTTATTTAAAGCTCCTCTTCCTTTTGGTTTAGTTGTCTCTCTGTCCTCTTCAGCTCGACATGGGTAGACATCGCAGAGGCTGAAACCAACAAACATCTGTCTGATTATTATTTGTTAGCTTGTATGACTTCTAATAAATGGTTTTGTAACAAAATAAATACCAGCGATGTTTTAGGTTTGCTTTTCTCCCTTTTCTCACTGAAATCTTTAGATTTGCTAAAACAAATGAATAAAATCAGTGATGAAACTCTAAGATTATCAAGACATTTTAAAGTAACACTCTGCAACTTTTACACCTTAAAGTTATGCTTTTTTTGTAAAGTTTTGGCATCATACTATCATCTAATATGTTCATTTTCGTACCTGTGATAGTGTTGGGGGGTCCCACGTCTGTTTACCGCACTATACGGTTTTTGAGCTTCAGGTCATTACTGGAAGTACTGACTGGGTGTTGTTTTACGGCAGAATATGGCAAGCCAAAGGGATAAAAAAGCGCGCATTCTAAACACGCGTTATGTCCGCCAAAATGCATGTCTTGAACACGCGTTTTGACGCCAAAGGGGGCAAAAACTCACGTGTTCTAAAAGCGAGCATTATGTCCGCCAAAATGCGCGTCTTGAACGAGCGTTTTGGCAGACATAATGCGAGTTTAGAACACACAATTTTTTAAAATCCTTTTGGCTTGCCATAATTGTATAACGTAGACTTGCGGTTTAGCAGCGGCAGATTCACCAAAGAAAGCTAGAAATCCCTTATCAGAGAAATATAGGAAAAGAAAAGGAGAACGCGATAGAGCAAGAGCAAAGACCAGAGTTATTATTGGGCCGTCTTTTCCTCGCTGGAGAGCTCTTTTAGAAAGAAAGGCATGAACTACGGACTCTGACCTAGCCGTGCTGCTAATGGATAGGCAAGTAATAAAGGATTTCACCAGGGTTATTGTGTTTGGTCGGGCATAAAGTTATTACTTGTTGTTATTACAGTCCTGATAAAACTATTTATTCAATGTGTGGAAGTGGAAAAGTTTGTTTTCATTGTTTTGCCTGATATTAGGAATGTAAACATGCAGTGACATTACGCAGCAAGCCTTGAGAGGGCGACAGAGAGCCTAAATCCGCAAAGTTCAGGAATGTGTTGAAAGTTTAGGTTTGAGGAGTTTTCTGTCTAACGTTTTCCAAAAACATCTGAAAACATGAAATATTCACCCAACAATACAGAATAATGTCCTAACGTGACCCTTAACCCTAAATCAAGTCTTTAAAGGTAATTGACGGCACCGTCGCTGAAGGTCTTATGCAAACGTTACACATGAAGGGATGAAAGGAGCTTCTAGATGGCTGCAAAAACACCTACAGGCTGTTACTTCAGCTGCTAAAATATTTCAAAGACTAATAACTTTGGTCATCTTACATTTTTCTCTCTTTTGATGTCTTGTTCAGTAAGTCTTATCTTTTAGAAGACTGATTGAATGATGTTTTTCATTTTATTGCAGATGCTCTCTTAGACTACTTTCTGAGCAACACTTTTCACAAACAAACAGACCAATAAAACAAGATGAACGAGTTACTATGTACGCAGATTTAAAGATGCATGCTTTTTTCTGTTTTTCATGTGATTTGTTGCTGAAGGTTTTGAGACTTTGAACTGATTTGAGGACACTACTGAGCAAACGTTGAGTTTTAGGAGTAATAAAAAAACCGAGAGTTCTGATCTGAGCATTTAATTACAAAAATTATTCTACTTGGCTATAACAAACTTGAGATGCGGTGGTGGTCTGGAGTGTGTTGGTACATTAAATCTTATCATCTGTGCGATGCAGTGACACAAAGTCAATTTGAGTATATTTAATTTACATTTGAGGCTTCATGTGAAGACGGGTGTAGTAAAAGATGTATTGTGATCCTGGTATAAATGCTGTAGCATTTCTCACCAGTAGGGGTCACAGTCATTCCACTTAAAGGAGAGGTTTGTTTACATGCTGGATAATATGATATATTGTCTAAAACATACAGAACTAACACAATAATCAGAATTATACTCGGTGGACATTTCTGTCTCCACAAAAAAGGAGATGCACAAATAAGCGGATGTAATAATTTGTTCTTTTAGATCCACTAATGTCTAATTATTCATACAAGAGCCAGACTGGCCACTGACTCGCACGTTAAAATGACATCACAGAAGCAGAGTGTTCCTACTTATAAATCGATCTGACGGTTCTAAATGAAAGGTATAAAAACTGCACACTTCCAATCAAAAATTCAATTATAACGTCCCTTAAATTAGCTTAGATTGTCACATTTGCTAAAATTGTGTCCAAATGTCCCTAAAAACCAGCGTTTGAAGCTGTGTCCCGATACCAGATGAGCACATAAACCCGGTTAAATTATATTTTCAATGCTGATTACAAGAAAGGGTTTTAAATTCGTCCACTTAGTGGGAGAGTCTAAAGAGGGGATGATTGATCCTACTTGGTGTCTCTCAGAGGATTTGCTCTTGTTTATGTGCTCTTGCTGTTTTCTCAGGAGTGCTCTGTTGTTAAGCACTTTTGTCTGAACACCTTGATGTTTTTTCCTCCACGTTTAATCAACGCTTCTCACAAATATCTGCTTTGATTCCAACACACTGAACGCAGTCCCAATTTCAGTTACGATTCTGCTCATTTTAGAGGATGAAGGATGGTTTGTCCCTCGTCCTTCAAAGTAAAATGTGATCAAAGCCTCCCGCCGGCTCCTGTTTAGGTTTACTTGTGTGTTTTAAATCACGTATTGCACAGGAACAGCCAAGTGAGCATGTGTTTCGTTTTGCGTGGGGAAGGTAGGGAATTATTTAACCCGGGGTAGCCTCACAATAATGAGTCATTCACTCTGAGATGCTTCAAGTTTTGCAAGTCACTCTCTGCAAGTTCGACGCCGAGGGAGAAAAGAAAATTCACGCAGCAGTAGGAAATCTTCCCAAATCAACCCCAGTGGCTTAGCAGGAGACACACAATTGTCTTCCTCATTCCTTTGTCTCTCCTCTCCCTCCTCTCTGCTGTAGCTACGAGTGACTCATCCACATCTCCCCCCACCCTCCTCTTTTTCACTCTCCCTCTCACTTCGGCTGATTTTTCCCACTCACCCCCTTCTGATAACAAAGCATGATCTCCTACCTCTCCTCACTTTTATTTTGGAGCTCACCCACACATTTCTCCGATGGCTTCAGTTCTCTCCTTTACCTGGTTCCAGCACAGCAGCCCACAACTATTAAAAGACCTTTGCATCCTCTCTTTTTACGTAAATTATATAAATTGTGTAAAAGATCCATGGTGAACGCCCCTCAGTTAGTGTTCCACTTCATCATCGTGGAGAATATGTGTGTAACACGGTTATGTTGACCAGTTTCTCCTGAAGGTGGCTGTTTAATGAAGCATAAAGGCTTATACGGGTGTATCGATTGCATTTAGTCTTCAATTATGTCCTTCCATGTTCACCTCCTTACTGAGTGAGTTCAGAGCCCGTTTACGGTTACATCACAGCTTAATGTGCCGATGAACCGCTGCATCAATCCTGAGCAAATTAAGAGTTAGACTCAGCACAGATGCTAGCATCCTAGCATCATGGGACTCAAAACAGTATCTCACTAGGCTGTGACTGTTGGTGATTAATGGTGAACGGCATTCCCAAGGGAGTTCCCAGAAGGTCTTGAAACATTTGCAGTGATTTTCAGTTTCCTCACCTGAGTTTCAGGACCTTGGTCTCATGCTGCTGACATTTTTGACAAGTTTTAAAACTTAAATTACGGAATATTTCTGCAGGTGTCTGGAACGATTCTCACTTTAGTCTCTAGGAGTCGGAATGTACCAGGGATGTTAACGGGCTCTGGGAGGGGTTTACCTACAAATCTAGACAGACTGTAGCAGAAGACAATAGGAATTTGCTCTGCAAGTTGGTCTAGTCATGCTCTATTCGATCTTCAGCAGACCCGACCAGTCTTGTGTCTTGCCATACACTATCAGATTGGTGGGCCAATCACAGTGCTCTATTGGTTTGGTGGGCAGGATGATGCGACTGTGCAAAACAACAAAGATAGTGTCAGCTCGTTTGAAACAGCTTTGGCATCAACTTTGGACTATTTAGACTTGGGCTTTTCTTTGAGTCAAGAGCAGATAGAGGTACAAGTCCTTTATTTAGAAAAAGGATGTATTTGCATCTTCTTTGACAGTATATGGCTGACTTCCCCGTTGACTGACATCCGTAGCGGCGCCGGCGAGTACGTCATGTTGTTAGTTGTCCAATGCAGAGACAGTTTGAAAAACAACAGTAGATTTTGCCCCACAACTGAGCTCTATCTGGGTTGTGGCCAGAATATATATTCACATATAAGATGGCTTGCCGGGCTAGGAGGGGGTTAGCTTTCAATGTAAAATCAGGATAAAATGTGAACAAATTAAGAAACAATAGGTGCATTTACACTTTGGTCAGCTCGGCTTAAACCAGGTGGGGACAGCCTGCCCCCGCGTGGCAAGGTTATGTTTATACAGCCTTCTGGGAAAAGTGGTTGAAGACATGGGCGGTTTTCACTAAAGTGGCACGGAGAAGTGATTGATGTCATTCCTAAGCGCTAAAAGTTATTAGACTAAAGCGGGTGTGAGCAGTGTTGCTTTTGGAGACTCTGACATGAAGCACACAGCTTCCTCCTCTCTCACACTTAGCAGTGGTGCAGCCGTGGGCTCCTCTCGCATCCAAGAGCACCCACAGAAGACCGTCAGTCCTCGCAGCTGCAGCTCCGCCTGGTCCAAGCTGCAGTCAGAGAAGATGTTTAACCTACAACATCCAGATTGTCAGTGAATTGTGCATGCAGGAAGCCGCTGCTGGCTGATTCTACCCACGCCAATCGGAGGCTTTCACTATAGGCGTAACTTTAGCTGGCCAATCAGTCCACAAGTGGGTGGGTGGGTATGGTCGGCTCAGGGAGAAACGAAGCACAGGGAAGCAAGGTTGGAAAAGCGATTGTCTCCACACGAACAACGCCAATGTAATTAACCCCACCCGCCCCACCCAGCCCAGACCGAGCTGACCCTAGTGTAATGGGCCGAATGGAGACACTTTGTGACTAAATAGGGACGAGAACATTTTTGTGACATTTGCACAAATGTCTCATCGTTTCTGCAATGGTGTCACCAATCCATCCATTTTAATCCATCTAAAAATATTTCATCTTTCCTCATAATTTTATGTCTCCAGCATCTCTATTGTCTTTGATTTTACAACATATTTGTAAAGATTTGAATATCAGACAAATCACTAATAAAAAACAAGTATTAATTTTCATAGTAGCAGCCAGCGAGTGTAATATAATGTATGGTGACAGTCAAACTGAGAACTCACCCTTAAACTCTCACAGCCCACCTTAAGGAAGGAACTAGCTTTTGTTTTTGGTACAAATGATTATAAATCAATGAAGCTCAATAATGCTTCTTATGGTAGTGTTTGATTGTGTCTTTGTTCTAGTTGATTCTGTTTTCTAAGTAACTTTTACCAGAGTAATTACCACACCGCAGCCCTTTTTATTGACATGTGACTAAATCTGGGCTCATTAAGGCAGTCGGAGGAGGATGTGGGTTTAAAACTCCTTCATCTCAAAGAGCCGCGGCAGCAATAAGCCTCCGCGGATTCACAGCATGTTAATCAATAGGGCTCTGATGTTTCCCAGAGATTCTCAGAGGGGGGAAACTTTCATTCTCCTTTTTTTCTGTGGGTCATTCGTGACTTCTTGTCTTTCCTCTGATGGCAGCCTGCCACTGCCCTTGACAGCTGTCCAACGAAACAAGCTGCCGTTCTTCCAAAGCCTGTGATTAATGTTTTTTTGTCCACTTCACACACCCTCTCCTCGTCCCTTACTCTTCACTTCCTGTTTTTTCTCACCTTGTCTTTCATCCTCACCTTTGGGAACTCCCATGTTTCTAATCACATCGACCACTTCTTTGTTGCTCTTCTCTCTGGCAAAGCTACACTTTCTTTGTTATTATCTTGTTTATTCATTAGTATAATAAATGTAGAAATGGCATCAGCTGTAAGAAAGTTTTTTGTTTTTCTGCAGGAGGAGTTGCGGGAGCTGAGGGAGCTGCCCATCGACCCCCAGGCAGAGCAGGAAATCATCGACAGCATCGAGGAGGTCTACTTCTCCAACGACTCCTTCGATATGGTGCAGCATGAGCTGGAGGTCAGAACCCGTGTTATAACACGAATGAGCCGCACTCACTTTAAAACCGCGACAAAGAGAGTTCCCACACCTCGTCTCCATAAGAACGATTTCATCAAACCCACCACATTTCACCGACTTTGATAACGGGTGCGTTGCATTTCAAACGAGAATAAATATGGCTTATTGTTGGATGAGCCTCGTCTGACTGGCAGGAATAAAGCTTTTTCTCACCTGAGCTGCTGTCTCTAACTCTTCTGCTGAGCTGCATGCATATCATTGAGCTTGGGATTGATGGATTGCATCTGCTCAACACAAGAAAGGTGTGAAATCTCATTAGATTTATCTCAGTATTGCTACACCATCTAAAATGAGACTCTCAGTCAAGAGGAAAGTAATTACCTATCATCCTTTGGGCCATGGATTCATAATATCATTTTTTCTCTCTGGTGGAGTTTGTTTATTCTTTACTAAATAAGATTCTCTACTTTCACCTCTAATCTAACTCGTGCTTCAGCAAAGTGCATCTGCTATTTCTATTGGCTTTTTTTTTTTTAATCATTTTTCTGACATGTGAAAGAGCTACAACTACCTTTAGTCAAAAATAGCCCAAGTTCTTTGAAATTCATGAACTTATTTGAGGAATTAAGACTCTCAGGGGTGAAAATGAGCTCTGTTAAGATGAACAAAATCCACGCTGAGATCCTCAGCACCAGAACTTTGACTCCACTACAGTTCTGGGGTTAATCCCAGGTCTTTCACAAAGTTCAGTGCTGAAGAGCAAAATTAAGAAGGCTTACATTCAGCGTTCACAGATCCAGATGTCTGGAGGGGTACGTTGTTTATGAGAGGAAGTAAAGTTGTGTGATTGCTTCTGTTCTGTGTGACGGCAGAAGCTCCCACATGAGCTGAACCTGCAGGAGCTGGAGGAGTACAGAGACAAGCTGAAGAAACAACAGGCTGCTGTAAGTTTTTTCTTTTTTTTGCATCTTGAACACACACACACATGCACACAGACACACACGCACACACACTACGAGCAAACTTGAATGACTACACATTAATTTATGTCCCGAGAATGGTCTGCACTACCATCGTGATCCAGATAAAGCTACCATCATCAATGCAAGATCTTGGTGAAAAATCAATGCAACACTGGATGGAAATAAATCTTGTGACATTGCAGAAACTTATTGAAACAATGCCACAGCGATGCATGCCATAATCAAAGCTAAAGGCGGTCCAACGAAATATTAAAGTGTGTGACTATTTTTTTTGGCCAGGCAGCAAATATTTCTTATATTTAGGGGTATGTATATTGCAAGAATCTTGGGATTCAACATATATATATATATATATATATATATATATATATATATATATATATATATATATATATATATATATATATATATATATCAAGAAACAGAGGATACGATATATTGCGGTACTAAAAGTCATACAATGTTTGCAATTTTTTAGACTGAACTTAATTGAAAAACTCAGGTCACACACTTCTAAAACACATCCAGTGTTACCATGAGATCTTGTTCTGTCAGAATGAAGGCGATAAAAGCTGCTGCCACCTAGTGGTGGAGCTTTGAATTACACCACACCAAAGAAATATAGTAGATGTAAATCTTCAATTAAAAATCATCATTGCTTTTATATATCGATTCAATATCTGAACACGAAATATTATGATATTTCAGTGTATCGTTGTTTTCTTACGTCCCTACTTAATATGTAATATTGGTAAATATTAGTTATCGGATATAACAACAATTTTAATATCGGATATCGATATCGGCCTACATTTTCACATCGGTGCATCCCAGACTGAGTCCTTCTCAAATAGCCCTGCAGCTAAGAGATAAGATGTGTTCATAAACGACACATTAAATCTTATTTTTGCTTCTGTAGATCCTCCTAAGACCCCTCACCCACCGTGGGGTCATGGCTGTAGTACTTAGTTACACCTGACACCTGGGCTGGTTAATAATCACTGCATGATTTCTGAGCATTGCTGTGGGTCGTTTTCTCAATGTTTTCCTCAAGAGTTTAGACTTTAAAATGCATCCATGGCCTAATTTTACACTCTAATAACGTTTTCTGTTAATGGTGCATTCATTGTAAAATAGAAATGGGAATTTTCATCCTCAGGCTCTTAAAAACCTAAAGAGTGACAATAAAACTTCTCTTGTGAGAATAGAATAATAAACAAGAATAATGGTAGCGCATTGCCTTTAGCTATAAAAGTTACATTTTCACTTTTATTGAGCTGCAAACGTGATGATTTTAATTAACCTAAAGAGGAAAACGCATTGTCGGGTTGAGCTGGGTTCTGCACAGCTGACCTGCTCAGTAAATATGTCCCCATTAAACAGTTAATTATCACACTAATGTAACTAACAGCTGTCAGAAGATCTACTAAGTCACAATGTTGTAACAATATATATTGTATAGATCTTCTTCAGAGCCAAGTGTGACTCATTCGCGTCTTTGTCCTTCCACTGATGACAGATCGATTGTCTGCTCATCCCCGTGTCCTAGAACAGAAAAACCATCAAATCATTAAAGAGCAGGTTCACTGAGAAACCATTTTTACTTAATTTAAAAAAAAATGATCAGTCACTCTGAGTTTTTCATGCAGGCTGAACATGAAAATAGTCTCCTACACCTATCTCCTGCATTAGCTTCTGGTAGAAAATAGACGGTGAATCTCTAGGATTAGAAAAACCTGACAGTGTGACATCACACTGTCACTTAACATTCATGGACTCACCCATCTGTTGTTGGTTTAGCGTCCAGGAAACAGCAGAGAACGTCTCTGCTAGTAGAAGCTAACCGTTAGCATTAGCAACTCCACCACACAGCAGAACTCCTCCAGGCTTGTGTTATTTGTGGAGATAAAACATCAACGTTGCAGAGCAAACAGAGTCAGTGGTAGAGTCGTG
Organism: Aphyosemion australe; assembly: GCA_006937985.1. NCBI lineage: Eukaryota > Metazoa > Chordata > Actinopteri > Cyprinodontiformes > Nothobranchiidae > Aphyosemion > Aphyosemion australe. The sequence goes on along the minus strand of SSNS01000020.1, from coordinate 2,374,953 downwards.
TTGCTGTTAGCCAATCAGAGGAGAGATGTACAAATATCAGGAAATAATGGTGTGTTCATTTTGTCGTCGGAACTCGGAAACTTCCGAGTAGGAAAAATCAAATAAAACGCCCCGCAAAGTCGGACCTCCCAGTCGGAAACTCTGAAGTTTTACAGAACTCAGACCTCGAGATCCAAGATGGCAGCTCTCCGTATCGACAACAGAAAGTTTAGGTTGAAATGTGTTTATTTTACAAGACACACATATAAGATGATACATGTAGCGCTTGCATCTCTCAGCTGAACAAACTAAAAGTGTTGTTTAGTAGTCGTCTGTATTCGTTGAGAGCTACCAAAACAGCAGTTTTCGCGGGCGCCGCCATATTGGAATTCCGACTTCTCTGACTTCGGTAACCAGAACACTGTTAACTCGGGTCATTCCTAGTTCTGACTTCTGAGGTAACTTGAACGCAGCATAAGGCTCCAAATCCTGTCGTCTGAAGCTACTTTCTCCTCTAGCTACGTCCTCAAACGGGAGCATCTGAGCTTTTTTCCCCCAGAAAATGACTTAAAAGGCATTCATTCCTACTAAAGACCACTGCTAATGTATGAGCAAAGTCAATAACCCTTATTTCTTTTATGTATGCTCAACATTTCTGGTGATTTTTCTCTACAGCCCATATTCAGGTAAAAACGTTATTTATTCATTCTGAAAGGCTGCAGGTATCCCGTGGTTTTATTTCTAGACCAAACAAAAAGGCTAAAGTTTATTCTGATCCTTAGACACCTGTGCTGACTTCACCTCTCGCTCTAATTTAATGGGTTTCCAGGAAGGTGGAAGTAATAAAAGCTCCTCGCAGTTGTCAGAGACATTCATTTTAAAATAATGAAATGCCACTTTTTTAAAGCTCCCCTTAAACCCTTTTTTTGTTCCCTCATCTCTAAGCGATTCTAGAGTTTGCTGTGTGTACCAGCGTTACCCTGTTACGTGTGTTTGGCATGAGAAGATGTTCGACAGCCCTGAAAACATACAGATTCTACCATCAGGAGAAGAAAATAAACGGCAGATTTCTGTTTGGTCTTAATGACACTTCAGTTTCTCTGATCTCTTACAGCAGAGTCAGTCAGATAAAAAAAACTATTTTTAGAAGCATGTGGAGGTGGAAGCAGCTTTTCCTCCTCTTTGGTCCTTCACCCCCTATAATTGACAGTAGATTTCACCCACCTTTCTGTACTTTTGAAGGTGCTCTTAATATCAGCTTGTCTCCATCCCTCTGCATGGATTTAGCTTTTTGCCACATACATTTCTCTCTTTATAAATTGATATTCTTCTGTTTCATTCATGCCCCCCATCCTCCACTTCCCCTCCTTTGACAGCTGTGACAGCAGCCCACAGAGCTTGTTTTGAGTGGAGAGGATGTTGCAGACTTTATGCTCTGCGGCGTGGTGAAACCTGCGAGTTAACCCGGTGTAAGGCTACAACAGACACTCTCATGTTCCCTCTGAAAGGAAAGAGGAAGTCTTTGGCTTCCTCTCAGTTTCTGGCAGTCAGCCTGCAGGGCATCGTGTGAGTCACGATAAATGATTCAGGGAAAAATTTCTCCTCCTTTTCTCAGCGTCTCGTGCCTCAGCAAGCGGCGCTTGATTTTTATGGCCACGAACAGTACAACATACAGAGCTGTTGTAATTTCTTCGTGTTGATTACTCTGACCTTTTAAAAATGTGTAACAAGAAATGAAATGACACCTTTTAAAGGTGTGGAAAAACGATTTTAATGATTATTTCTGATTATAACCGGTCTGTATGAGTTTAACATGCAGGCTGAACATGATAAAAGTCTCCTACACCTATCTCCTGCATTAGCTTCTGATAGAAAATAGATGGTGAAATGCTAGGAATAGAAAAGCCTGACAGATCTACATCACACTATCTTGACTCACGACGGGGAAGGCTGTTGTTGGTTTAGCGAACAGGAAACAGCAGAGAACGTCTCGGCTAGTAGAAGCTAACTGTTAGCATTAGCAACTCCACCACACAGCAGAACTCCTCCAGGCTTGTGTTATTTGTGGAGATGCAACATCAGCATTGGAGTCAGTGGTAGCGTTGCATTGCTGTTAGCCAATCAGAGGCAAGATGTCCAAATATCAGGAAATAAGACTCCAAATCCTGCCGTGTTGTGCCACTCTCTGGGGCAGCAGACGTGTCCGTGCTGATCCAAGCATTTCTGGGCTTTTTTTACCCCGAGTACTGCTTGCAAGGCATTCATTCCTACCAGAGACCACTGCAAATGTGTTGGTTAAACGAGGGAACCAAAAAGATTTATCCAAATACTCGATCAAGTATACATAATAATGATTTATGTTGATTTGATGTCAAATTACAATATTTAATTGAGTTTAGATTTTTTTCCTCCAGGACAAAGTGAATGGAAATTTGGGGTTTTGAGACAGTTTTTTGTTTTTGTACGGTTGATTTGAGCGAAAACACATTCCTTCAGTGCTGAAAGAAGCTTATTATAAAAGTTAGTTTTGTTTCAGCATCACAGTTGTAACAGGGAGCCTGTGTGATTGATTTCATGCCCTGGCTTGGTTCAGTATGGTGAGTTCTAAGACTTGTATGAAATCAATCTTACTCACTGCAGATGAGATGCAGGATAAAGTTGGAGATATGCTAATGGACCTAGATTATACAGGCTGCTGGGTTTATCTATAGTTCTCAATTCTTTTGCAATGTGCAGCAAAAAGAGGAAAAAATATGACATGTTTAGGTTGTGAAATCATGTATGTTGTTTGTGGTTCATCAGACTAATGGTGATCTCTCAGACCTAATCCCTCAGAAGAAGCAGTAATAGTGCTTTTAGATTCTCGGCATCACGCTGCCCTGCCATGGCCTTTTCTTTTTGTAGCTGATGTGGAGAGTCTCCTCTCACTAGGCTTCAATCAGCCACTCAGGCTGTAAAAAACAGCTCAGCCCGGGAATGAACATGCGTGTCTGACTAGCTGGGGCACTTGAGATGAGAGCGAGGAAAGATACTGCACAATTTGCGCCACATGTACTTAAACCCATGTTTACCATTTTCTCTCTGCTCCTGCTGTGTGGAGCTGAGTTTATGAACCTGCATGTTGACTCGTATTAGCGCTGAATCCCGCCTGTGTGAATCATCGGCCGGTGGAGAATAACTGTCTTTTCCCATCCGTAGAATCAGCTCAGTTGGAGTCTCTGACACACTCCCGTGAGGCTTGTCTCAGGGCCAATTACCCATAATGCTTTAAGGTTTTGGTTAGAAGTGCCTTTATTCATTTAGTCAGAGATTGGCTCTTATTTATCAGAGGGATATTTTGACCATTTTCTTGCATGAGTGGGGGATAAAATCTACTTCTCGATGCATTATGGTGCGGTCCAGTTGTCCTCGGAACTTGGAATTTCCGACCAGGAAATGACGTAACGAGCTCGTGCATTACTACATAAATGATTTAAAGTCAATTTTAATGTTTTCAAAGTTAATTTTAGTTGCAACGTCTTACCTGATTTTATAGGTAGCTTCCTGTATTAACTCTGTTTGTAGAAAAAGTGTGTATGACCACCAGGAATAATGAGCTAATGGCTAGTCCAGAGGCATTCACGACCTTAGATATTGCAGCAGCTTCAATCTATTCATTTTCATAATTGTTCATACAAATACTAATTTTAAAGCCATTACAGTGCTATTGATTAGTTTAGCCATCCAGGCCTTTATGTAAAAAAAAACATACAAGTAATGGTGTGACAGAATATGTCTCATTTGTCTTTGGTGGGACAGAATTCAGATAGTCACCTGCAATGATGCCATGGTTCAAAAGGGTGGACCAAAGCAGGAGCAGATACAGCAAGAATAAAGAGGCCAAGAACTGGTCCTTGTGGGACACCACGCAAGAGAGAAGTGAAGGATTACACAGAAAGGCTGACACAAATTCTCCTCGTCAAATAGGACACGATACAGTCCAGGGCCACATCCCTGAGAACCATACGCTAGTCTAAATGAGAAACCAAGATGTCATGGTCTGCTGCATGAATATACTGTATATATAATATTATATACAAGAACTTTAATGTAACTTGGAAACTTATGGATTCTGTCTCTGATAAGGTTTTATGTCAGAATGGCTCATGCAGTCATCGCACAAACCTGCCTGACTGCCTCTACCTATATATGGTTTGGGAGTGATGTTAGTTTTTTTCTAAGAGGAAGCATTTGAGAAACTAAAACAGATCATGAGACATCTCTTCAGTCAAAGTAACCGTGTTCGTCTAAATATTTGTGATTTTTGCAGTTTTTTTAAAATTGAGACATTTTGACAAATAATTTTTGTTGATCATTTTTTGAATGATGAATGGATGGATAATGCACTGTAGTGTAACGCGCTTTGATATTTATTTTTTCCCTTTTTCTAATAGTTTTCTGATTTGGTGTGAAAAAGACATCGTAATATTAATTATTATTATTATTAATATTGAGGCTTATCTTAGTTTTATTTTTTTTCTCTTTCAGCTCATACATTATTTATTCAGTTTTTTATGTATTTGTGGAATAATTATTCCTCATTGATTATCATCAGTTTCCTTCCAAAAATTATATGCTTGCCTAGCAGCCCAATTTATGCACATTTAAACTTTGTGTGTGTGTGTGTGTGTGTGTGTGTGTGTGTGTGTGTGTGTGTGTGTGTGTGTGAGGGAGAGAGAGTGAGAGAGGGTTGAGCTGAGAATTAATGTCTTTAACCTTGTGGCTTAGGGAGTGTTGAGTTATTCACAACTGGCTTTTATGTATTTACATTCTTTAACTTTGTTAAAAAGTTTAGCACTTAAGGGTAAAGTAGACCAATAAAACACCAATAGGTGGCATTGTGACTTTATTTTAGTGCACATTGTCTATCCTTTATCGGACTAAATGTTTTTGCATGATGTCTTTTGTCCACTGTTGTTTAGATTCTCACACTTCTTCCAAGTACAGAATGGTTTTCCTTCATGTGAGCATCTTTTTAATGAATTTAAGACCAAAAGTAAAAGTAATTTCTCAAACATTCCTAAAAAACTCTTTAAAGCTGCATTTAGGCAAGGCAAGGCAGTTTTATTTATATAGCGCATTTCCTACCCGAAGGCAACTCAAAGCGCTTAGCATCTGCTCAGGTCTTCACTATGCAGCCGTGCATGCTTAGCACATGCTGAAATGTCATCACCGCTCCTGCCTCCGTCTACTGCATACTAACACATACAACCGCCTCCTCACCGTTTTGAGTTAAGACTGATGGTTTTTCTGTAAGAAAACTCCTCTTGGTTAAAGGAAACCATGCATTGTTACCCAATGTGTGCATGTAATTGTTGTCTGACTGGAGAAAGATATTGCAGCTGTTTGGAATACTTGGTGTTTACCAGTATCAGCTCTACCTGATACATGGATTTACTGTTGGAGGAGCCGAGTTCAGCGTGACCTTGCACGTGTAAAGCTACAATTTGTTCAGTTTTCACAGCCCTGCTGTGTTCTTCTGTGTTTTTCATTTTGACTGAAAGCAGCAGCTCATGTCAGGCCTAACAGGGGTCTTTATGATTTCACAACCATGTTGTTTTCATAAGCAGGACACAAGCTTTTCCTATAATTACAGTTTCTGAGCCTATATAGGAATCAAATTGGTTAAAGGGACTGGGTAGTGAGTACACACTTAGAAAGTGTAATAGGAACAAAGGTTGCAGAGACCCCCGCCAAGGAAACTTGGTGATGAGTGAAATGACACAGAAAAATAAAGACGCTCTCTCCTTAAAGCCACAGTGTATAATAGTTTTACATGTTTAATATCAAATTCTTTGTATCACGTTCACAAACTTGTCCTCATTCATTAATAATTCTCACCAAAGTCTATTCTAAATATTCCTATAATCTTGAAATTTTACATTTTTATATACATAAACTGTGGCTGACGCTCTATAGTCATCTTGAAATACCGTAGCTGTTTAGGGACATACAAGATATAATGCATTTGCCTTTTGACGTGAAAGTTCTCCTTCTCCCTATAAGTGTTGAGCGGGGTCGGCGCCGGTTCTCTCCGTGGCAGTCTTGCTGGTTTGGGGAAATTCTGCTCCTTCCCCTTTGGTGGCTTGCCCTGCGCTAGCTACATATGATCGCTGGATTTAAAGCTGGAAGTCATTTATAACTCTGGAGGTGTGCGCACGGCCGCGGGGAGATGAGTGACGCGGCAGACACGATCGACGCGGCTGATGCTTTACATGCAGCAGAAGCAGCAGCACTGGGGCAAGAAGACAGCAGCTGCTGTAAATGACTGATCAAACCCTTTCTACACATATTTACAGCACACAGAGGGTTCTCTAATCCTTGTGAGATTGCAGGAAGCAGCAGAAATGGTAAATAACAGATGCAGATGGTTCAAAGATGGAGTGTGGTGTTTTCACATTGCCTTTTTAATGAGTGTGGACTACTGTAGCTGCAATACCTACTCTGAACTGCGTGGCGCTAAGGAGTCAAATAGTTATACACACTGGAGCTTTAAAGGTTTTGGTGATTTTTCATGATTGTTATTCTCATCTCATTTTCAAAGAAAAATTACAGTCTAGGCGGCTTCTACAAGATGACATCAAGTAAGAAGATCAGCATACATCGTTACTCTTTAAAAGTTTTATTCTTTTTCTTTGTAGGTTTCCAAAAAGGTGGCTGATCTCATCCTAGAGAAGCAGCCTGCTTATGTCAAGGTAAGAATCCCTGTGTCAGTTCTAAGTGCTTATCTTGACATATATACTACCTGGCCCCAGATTGAAATAAAAAATGTATTGGAAAAAAAATGAAAGCTGCAATGGCAAATCTGTAAATCAAGCTAGCTTAAAACATTTTTTTCATGCCTCTTAACAACGTTCTAACATAGTGCACCTATAAATATTTCATGAAGATTAAAAACAAACAAAAAAAGTGGTTCTCTCTCATTTGTCTAAAAACCTCAGCCAATGACACGGCTCAGTCTGAAACCAACGATTGGACCACCACCATAATTCATGTACCCATTACAAGCATTTAGCAACAGAACACCACTGGTGTGAGAGGTTCTCCACTCAATAATATCAGAGAAGGAGAAACAGCCGGCTGCTACCACTTCAACTTTAGGACAAACTACCAGAGTCCCAAAAAGAGAAACACCATTTGAAGCCACGGACAACAAAAGACGTTTGGACCTAGAAAACAGCGACTGGTGCTTAGCGCTCTTTAGTTTCCTCTGGCACTGCAGGTTCTCATTTCAGGGGGCGTGGCCTAGGGATGATAGCTGACGGAAGGGGTGAGAGTTATTTGACTGTCTTTAGGTTGACAAGCTAGCTCGTTTTTTGCAGATTTGCCATTTTGCAGCTTTAAAGGAGCCAGATCATGTTATTTTAAACCTTTGAGAACAAAGGTAGGCACAATATATGATAAAATCTTACCCTGGGCACTATTGAGATGTAATTTAAATGTGAGTTAGTTTTGTCCGCCTGAACTTGTACCCAGAAATTAAACGCTCAGTTTCAGTGAAGCTCCACCCACGCCCACTCCAACAAAACGCACCTACAACAGCGTCTTAGGCAAGCCAGCTTTTGTATTGGGATTGGTAGTATAGTGATTAAAGCAGCTTCCTTTCATCTCGTTTTGCCATATCCCGATGCCGGTTTGACTCCCGGTGTCGGCAGTAATTTATTTAGCCAGCTGAAGCAGATTTCATTTTTTAAATATTTTAGTTTTATTGATTATTTTCTGCAAAATATTTTGTGTCTCTAAAGATCTTTGAATTTGGTTATTTCCAAGCAGCTTTTTAGTTGATTTACTCTGCTCACCTCATGGATTCACATTGGCTAAATAAACATCAGGGTAAGAATAGAGGCAGATGACGTGATGCACCCATCATGCCTAGTGCCTACTGTACAAGCCTGTGGGGGCGGGGCTATGATCTGGGGTTGCTGCAGTTGGTCAGGTCTAGGTTCAGCAACAGGATGTGCTCCAAGAATGAGGTCAGCTGACTACCTGAATCTACTGAATGACCAGGTTATTCCATCAATGGATTTGTTCTTCCCTGATGGCACGGCCATATTCCAAGATGGTAGTTTGGTAGTTTACATTTATCCTCTGAAGCTTCAGTTCCAGATAAAAACAGAGCTGATAAATGACGTCTCTAAAGGTCTTTAGTGGCCTTTCTGTTGACCCATTTAAAATCTAATCCTGTTAGTATGGGAACACTATCCGAGGTTTCAGAAGGTATTCCCCCTCTCCACATTATTAACATTCACTTCATACTTTCCAAGCTTTCAGAATCACTTGACCCCATTTTTTTTCTTGAATTGCACATATCGGATAAAAAAATATGAAACAGACGGTATGTTTTTGAACATTTTTCCTCCCCAAGATTACTTATCTTCTGATATCGACTATATGTGATGTATTATTAAAACAACTACACAGAAAACACACAGCCACGGGACTTTAATCCGTTATCCCCCTGCTGCTGCCTTGCTGTGTATAATACATCAGTGGACACATAAATCGCACCGACACGTTTACTCATGCCTCAGAGCTTGATATGGCTAGTCGCTAAGAATCTAATAAGATTCATAGCTGCACAGTGACCAGTCTGATCACTGCCGTTGCCCCCCAGGGACACATAGCCTCTGTACGTGTTCAGAAAGTGTGATTCAGTTTCATCAAGTCAAAGATTATCCTGAAGCCAGAACCATTATCATTGTTTCATTCACAATTATTTACAGCACAGATCCAAGTCACTTCAGATAAAAAGCTCTTAAAGCTACAATCCGGAGTATTTTTTATCCGACGCCACCTTCTAGTGGATGACAAATGTATCGCACCTTAAGACTTTGTTTTCATTTCCATATTTATGGCCAAAAGCAACGCCTCTTGTTCGTGAACACGCACCTCTAGCCTTCAAACAGAGCTAAAACGCGTTTTACAATAGGTGCGTTTCCTTTATCGGAACTTCCGGCTACAGGACAGGGGACAGGCTTAGCAAAAAAAAAAACATATTGTCTACATTATATCACAGTACATGATAAGTCTATCACTTTTATGGATTTCTAAAAAAACAAACATAAATCCTTAAAGGCGGAAAACTCCAGATTGCAGCTTTAATTGTGTTAACTAATGTACTTTTGAACTACATTAATTTAAGACATTGTCCACTAAATCGACCCTTCAGGTAACCCAATGTGTCCTGGTAACATAAATACACAGGTTGATCGAAATCTACTGCCAAAGCTTGCAGTAAACCCAACAAAGTGAGTGAAGCAGAGCCCAAACACAGGCGTTGTTATAACACGAAGGCAGGTTGAGTAATGAGGAAGCAGCGCATAGTCGGTGTGCTAAAGGGTCATAGAAAGGACCTCTTATGAATATATGAATAACAAAGGCTGATAAAATCCTCCCTTATCACTAAACATGTCTTTCTCTTTAACCCTCACTTCCCACTCAGAAGTAAGGCAGGTTGTATGGTGCAACTGCCTCACCCGATCCTACTTTACAATACTGTTGGGCTCTGTTTTCTTGTGTGTTTACTACATTTAAACCTATTGTACACTTGTGCTTGTGATTAGTTTGGAATTGTGGAGCAGCAGACCCCATTCACACAGGATGAAGATCCCACTTCAGCATAAAAACCAGAGTGTAGATTGTCTTTGCAGGGTCTTGTCAAGGTCTTTCAGCTTGTATAAAGAATGCAGTGGGTTTCCCATTACATGCGTGATAGGTCCACCATGGTTTGGTGAGCAGGTGAAGTAGAGGTGGTTAATTATCTTACTAACAACTTATCAGTACTCCAGATGGAGCTTGGTGACAGCGTTATTTAAGACATTGGTCCCATAATCACCAGCGTGGCCTGATTGTTATGAATTTGAATTTGGACTTGACTTAGTGGCCTCATGCAAAGGCTATGACCTCATAATGCTATTAGTATTGTGTTTTTGTTGTGGGATCTTCTAGTGTGTTGCTGAAACTGTCTGGAGCCCAAGGCTTTGTGTGATCATGGGTTTGTGTTGGAACCAGCTGCTGAGGTATTGACCCTTTACACCTGCGTCACCTGACACTCACAAGTCCACCATAGTGGATGTCAACCGTGAAATCCGGGAGTGTTGAATAAAGAGAAAAAGTGACTTTTTTTTGTGCCACTTTAGCCTGGTTTCTACTAGTTCAAGGCCAGTTCAGGAAGATTTAGCACACCTAGGTGGGGCTCGAAGAGTGCGGTAATTACAAAAGTTAAGCGTTAGGTAGCTTACGAAGGTTAGCTTACGTTCTTCCTGCTGCTGTTCACTGATGTAAACAAGTTGCCGAAATCGACAGAATTCACCCCACTGGATTTAAAACATTATGTGATAAACAGTGTTTCACTTTACACCGGAGCTGATTTCAAAAGCTAAAATGAAAAGTCTGGATCCCTACCAGGTTTTACTGCTGGCTGGGTCACCGGGTTCAGCTGCTACTCTCACACCGGGGCGGGGGGATAGATTTCTCATAACAGCGAAGCTCATCATTCTAAATAAATAAAGTAATTTTCACACACGTAATCCTACAATGGAACAAAATTACTAGCGTCTAGTAATTCACTATAGTGGATGGTAACGCACGTCCTCCATAGTGAAATATAGGATTACCAATACTAAATAAGTAATATCAACACACCACATTTATCATTTCAGGTCCATGACAGTCAACCCCCGTCTTCCTCATGAAATAAATGAACGTTAATCTTACCCAGTAAAACGTGTTTGCTGCAAATCAGAAAATACTTTGAGGATTGCTAGTCCGTTTAGTTGACAGCTGCTGTCCACCCTCGTCTTAGGTCTTCATCAGTTATTCGACATAAAGACAAGTTGGGTTTACACCCTTGTCTGTTAATGTAGCCAACCGTGCAGCAAACTATTACCATTTTATTGTGAAATCAACAAAATAAAAGCGATATAAGGCTACAAACTGATTTGTTTTGACTAGCTTAGGAGTTTCAACATGTGTAAACGGTTTGTCCATCATGGCGAAGGGGGCGGTCCTATGAGCAGCGTGACATTCATGCAAAGGGTCAATAGAGTTGTGAGGGTGCAGCAGAGCATCTCTGGGTGTAGAAAACATCAGTCAAAACCCTTATTCAGTGAGTCCTATAGGGCAGCATCATGATTCCCTTCACATTGAAGGAGGTTTTCCAAATCTGCTGCCTCCAAGTCACGTTCTGATGATGACATGATGAGCAGCAGGGTCTTAATCCAGTGTGAAAGAGGTCTAACCATTGTGCAGTTACTGTTTCTCTTTTCACACAGTCTGAGCTGAATCCAGTAGGCTAATTGTACCTTACAGATATGGCCGACAGCTCAGAGCTGTGATGTAAGAACACGTCAGAGCCTCCGGCTGGATACTGAGCACTCATCATCTTGAACACACGTCTGTATCCATGTGTGTTTGTGTTTCCACTCATATTCAGGAGTGTTCTTGCTCTCTTTGTCTTTTCCAGTGCACATATCGGAAGCCCTGAGTGTTTCTGCCCTTTATGATGAGATTATTGTTTGTTCTACTACTGTGTGGTGATAATGGCAGTCGCAGTTTGGCCCGCAAAAACAGTGTTTTGCTCGGAGGGGAGTAGTTTCTTTTACAGACAGAAATAAATGGCTTTTCTTTGGCCAGATGAATGTAACTGCACATTTGTTGGCATTTAAGACTAATATGAATTATTCATATTAGCAAAGCAATGCCATTCTTAAATTACAGGCCAATATCTGACTAATTTTCAGTATTTAAGCATTTAAAAATTGTCAAATTTCTCTGATTTTTTTCCATTTTCAATAATAAAAAGTTTAAGATTGTAGCTGGTAGGGATGTAAGAAAATATCGATATGGCAATATATCATGATATTTTTTCCTGCAATATTATATCGATATTCAAAAGCCGTGTATCGAATTTTTGGAAGAATTTACATACAAGCATTTGTGTATTTTCTTTTCCTTTGGTGCAATTCAAACACCGACCGCTAGTAGGCAGCAGTGTGCAATGGGTTTTGTTTCCACTATTGAAATGTAAATCCCTCTACTATGGTTCAGATACCTCATGTTAAACATATTACGTACCAGTTTAGACTGTTTATTGAATTTTCCTACAATAAATTCAGTCTAAAAAATCGCTAAAATCGTCTGACTCAATATATCACAATATATCGTGATATATCGTATCGTCTCCCCTGTATCATGATACGTATCGTATTGCCAGAATTTTACCAATACACATCCCTAGTAGCTGGGACTGATTCCTGTACCTCAGTGGGAGCCTTTAGGTGAGCCAGGACATAAAACAGGCTTACAGTTAATTACAGTGCTTCAAAGTGAAGACATGGTAAAATAAATAACCGATTTATTAAATGGAGTCATTCAGCTGGATTCAGTTTATGAAATTATTCCTCAGCTGCACCTGATGAGTCGTGTCATCCTGTACATACCTCTCAGTATACAGGGACATTTATCAGTGTGATGCTAAATGCCATATGCACTGTTTTTAAAAAGTGCATAGGGTTGTTGTGTGGGTGAAAAGGTCTGATGAAGAGACAGAGAGAATCTCAATCTGTTCCGTTAAGGAGGATTTGATGAGGTGATTTTCAGGGCAGGAGATTTTATTATTAAGTGATTGTTCAGATGGTCCTATTGCGAGTCAAAGGGGGACAGGAGTTTGACCAAGTAAAGATTCAAGCTGGTTTGTACAAAAACTCATCCACTTCAATTCAATTCAAAAGACTTTATGGGCTCTATGCACGCTCCAACTTCCGCATTCCACATAAGACCGCACCCCTTTTTCCGGTTGTCATAGTCATCGGCGACGCTGTGACATGGCTGAGAGTTTGGAGTTTACCTGGTGCTTACTGGAGTTACCAAAAGTTACAAGCAATGATGAAAGGCAAATTTTCTCTTTGTTTAGATGAAAAAAAAGAAAAAAGTGGTTCTCGCGATTTTTAAAAAAAAAAACCTCTACCAATAACACGTCCGACCAAAAAGCCATAAGCAACTAACCTCCATGAAGCACCGGGTGAACTCCAAACTCTCAGCCATGTCACAGCTTTGCTGGCGACTATGGCAACCGGACATAGGAGTGCGGTTTTATGTGGAATGCGGAAGTTGGAGCGTGCATAGAGCCCATTAATCCCAGGGGGAAGTCATTTTGCCTTTGTTGCAGCAGCTCACATTACAAATAGAAAGAAAAATGTATAACACCAATAAAAACATGCAATGCAGAATAAAAACCAACAGTACAGTATATAAGAAAGTAGCAAAAATGACAGATCAGATTTTCATATCGTCCTCCACCCCTCTATTGCAGTAGGCAGAGGGACTTTAACGGTGTCGATGTGTTTCGAGCTGTTTGAGCTGTGGCAGCTGGTGTTCCCACAGAAGCCCTTTTTATAAGACACACCGTGCCGGCAAATCAGCGTAAAATTGCCACAATGGTGTGTCTTATGAACGCGCTATGGCGGCAAGGCGAAGCGGGAATTTTGCGGGATTCGTGCTGCTACGCTTGGTAGTAATATTACAGCAACACTGGACTTGTGAATGCACATTACGCCTTGGCGCAACAGAGGGTGGTGTCATGATCACGTGATGAATTAATGCAGCGCTCCGGCCGGAAACTATATTTAAAATAAAAGTAAACACGGGCATAAGTTTCACTTTTTTAAACAGAATCAGCTGAGATGATAAACTGGAGTGATGCAGAGCTCCTGGAGCTTCTCTCTGTTAGGACCGGAATATTCTTGCTGTTTAGCGACGCTTATGCGTGTTTAAAATGGCTGCCACATCTAGCTTGCGTTGATTTGATGCGTCGTTTGTGCGCGTCTATCTTACTAGCGACAGCTGCCCCCTTTCATAACGTGTCAATGGTGAATGAACTACTTAAATAACTCTAACTTGCTCAATTTTCAACCAATTTTCAAATGGTTTGGTTTGTTATAAACGCCAGAGATGTGGCTGTAAAATATGATGCATTTGACCCATTCATTTAAAAATGTTAAAGTATGTCCTATCAAGCCTATGTGTTTTAAGGTTTGTAATAATGTAAACCGTTTGTAAATCCGTTAATATTTCATCGAGTTATGAGTGTTATGAGTGTTTTTGTGTAAGTTATCACTCACCTTCCAGCTGAGTGGAGCGTCTGTTGTCGGCAGTTAGATGGCCGCCGTGTAGGGACGCTGTCGAATCCCAGTTAAGGCATCTAGTGATATATATGATATCTATGGTCCCGGCTCTCTATCCAGTCTGAGTACTCTTGTTTGCCCCCTAGTGGAACACTCCAGTACTACATGCAGTGCAGCACCCTGTAGCAGCAAGTATATGAACAAAGATGCAGCCTGCTGCCTGTGCCAACGCGGGGTTAAACAGCAAGTATATTCCGGCCCTTAGAGCTGGAGCTCTGATCATCTGACAGACACCTTTAGGAGCGGCTTGTGAAAAAAACTTAATGAACGCGTCTTTGATCGCAATAAAAAGCAAGTTATGTCCAAGATAAACGGAAATCTGTGACAGCGAATACCACACCTCATACACCCTTTATACTGCCATTGCACATTTTTTTAATAAAAAGGACACAACTGCGCCACATTACCGCCACAGTCTGACCTCTTATAAACGACCTTAGGCTCCCAGATGCCGCCTCGGCATTGCGGCAAATTGGCGGCATTGTTTTATAAAAGAGGCTACAGTTTACGTCTCTAAAAAGACCATAAAAGTAGATTAGCGTGAACGGATCGCGTCATCCATCTATGGTCGCCATGTAAACAAACGCTGGATCGGAAGTCAGTCGCATATTTCACACAAAGGATCTTGGGGGCTAGGAATGAGGTGGAAAAGTAAATAGTTCTCAGTGACTAGATGTGCTGCCTTGGAATGAATTTTCCTGCTTGGGGCTGTTGGTGAAACCAGAGTTCCACCATGTGGATTTAGTCTCACTTCAACATAAAAGGATCACATGGATCTTGTCCATCCTGAAACAAACCCTGGCTATTTTCTAAACTCCTGGCAATATTCCTGAGGTTTTATCAAGATCTGTATTACGACTCAAGATCATGAGGCTAGATTGGTTTGAAAGGAACCTGTGCCTACAGCTCATGTGGTGCTGTATTTGTTTATTTTTTTATTACCATGACTAATTAATTTCCTCAGACCATATTCTGTTATCAGGTTTGTTTTTTCTTTGACGCTGTTATAAGGAACACAGGACCTTTTATTTTTGAAGGGTTTATATGTAAAAAAAAAAAAGAAAAAGAGAGAGAGAGAGCAAACAGCCAGCTTCTCACACCTCGGGCCTGACATCTGGCAGATCAAGAAAATAAAACAGACAGATGAGTGGAAATGTCAGCCTAGTGTCGTCTGAGGATGTTGTGCTCAGCAGAGGTCACTGCAGTGGGATAATCGCTGAACTCTCAGAGCAGAGTGCTCATTGATGCTCCTCTAAGTGTCACAACGCTGAAGGGTTTCTCTGACTATGTTTTGAAAGTTATTTTCTTCAACTCTTGAACTTGACTTTCATCGTGACAGTTGAACCCACCTGTGCACAGTAGCACTATGTATGGGTGCGGGAACTGGTGTTTGTACCACTGAAGTGGTTTGGGAGGGTTTGTTTGGGCATTATTTGAGGCATTTATATATAATGACAAATATAGATAGGTAATGCTACTTTGTTTTAGTGATTGTCATTTGAACCACGATTCATTCTCTATGTTTGCAGGAACTGGAGAGAGTGACGGCGCTACAGACCAACCTGCAGCTGGCAGCAGTCATTTGCACTAATGCTAGGAGGTAATGATGTTCTGTAACGTGCTACCTGCATCAAACAGCTCGTTCACGCCACCCCTGCATACTAAGTGTCTGTCTCCTAACAATGATCATTTCCCCTTGTATGTTTATTCTCCATCTTTTGAAACTGATGGCTTTTAGCTTTCCCACTGCAGTGGAAATGGTTATGGAATGTGCCCAAAGAGCAAAGGAATGACATTTGGTGCAAGTGCATCTTTCCACAAGTTGAATTGAAACTGGCTGCTGAAATCATGTGAGCTGTACAAGTCCTCAGGTCACTCACAGTTTGTTCCTTGGAAGACCAAAAAGTTTTGTCAGTCGTATTATGAGTCTGAATACTTATTCATCATCTTTTGGCAGAGATAATAAAAGTAATAAATTGTTTTGCTCTTTGGCAATTGTTGCAATAATCTTAGTCAAGACTATTTTATTATCCTACATTCACTTTATTGGGTACACCTTGCTAGTACCGGGTTGGACCCCCTTTTACCTGCAGAACTGCCTTAATCCTTCCTGGCATAGATTCAACAAGGTACTGGAAACATTCCTCAGAGTCCATATTGACATGATAGCATCACAGAGTTGCTGCAGAATTGTCGGCTGCACATCCATGATGCAAATCTCCCGTTCCACCACATCCCAAAGGTGCTCTGTCTATTGGATTGAGATCTGGTGACTGTGGAGGCCATTTGAGTCCAGTGAACTCATTGTCATGTTCAAGAAACCAGTCTGAGATGATTCCAGCTTTATGACATGGAGCATTATCCTGCTGGAAGTAGCATCATCTGCTGCTGTAGCCCATCTGCCTCAAGGTTCCACGTGTTGAGCGTTCAGAGATGCTCTTCTGCAGACCTTGGTTGTAACGAGTGGTTATTTGAGTTACTGTTGCCTTTCTATCAGCTCCAACCAGTCTGGCCATTCTCCTCTGACCTCTGGCATCAACAAGGCATTTTCACCCACAGAACTGCTGCTCACTGGATGTTTTCCCTTTTTCGGACCATTCTCTGTAAACCCTAGAGATGGTTGTGCGTGACAATCCCAGAAGATCAGCAGTTTCTGAAATACTCTGACCAGCCCGTCTGGCACCAACAACCATGCCAAGTCCAAAGTCACTTAAATCACCTTCCTTCCCCGTTCTGAAGCTCAGTTTGAACTGCAACGGATCGTCTTGACAATGTCAACATGCCTACATGCATTGAGTTGCCACCATGTGATTGGCTGATTAGTCATTTGCTTCAACGAGCAGTTGGACAGGTGTACCCAATAAAGTGGAGTGTATATGTTAGGTTTATATTCCATTTTTATTAAACTTAAATGTCAGATATCTACATGTCTGTTTCAGAGCTCCAGCTATGTGATTTGTGATATTTTTGGGTATAAATCATCTTAAAATGAGTATAAAAATGTAAATCTTACCTGGTCTTTTTCCTGCAAAGACAACTCCGAGTGTCAAAGGAGGGGTTCACAGAGGCCAGCCTGGGTCTGTTGGCCAATCAGAGGAGGCGACAGCTGCTGACGGGGCTGCTCAAGTCCCTAAGGACCATCAAGACCCTGGTACAGTTACAACACACCGTTATATGTGTAGAAGGAAAAATTGACTCTAAATAGCTTTTATTGATTGCCCACTGCAATAATGTTTTTGCCTGTGTTTGTCTCTTAGAATATAAACCACTTATCCAAATGAAACTCAGAAAGTAGTGATTTTTTGTGCTTCTGCATCTAATAAACTTAATTCAAGATGGCCACTAAACCCATCTGACCTTTGAAAATACATAAATAGATATAATTCAATAGGATTTACAGATAATGAGCTAACATGTGATGTGGTACTAGCAGAGAGTCATAACACAAACTCTGAGTGATGAAAGATCAAGTGACAACGTGCAAAATGATGTGAGATCCCACTTTGTTATTTCTGAGATATGACAGGAACAGATATAACTTCATGATTTCTTTATAAACAGAAACTCTGGCAAGTTTCTTGCAAAGCCTTTAACTTTTAGTTTAGTACGATCTTCTGTATATAGATATATAAGCAAGTAAAATGTTGGGAAGAAGTATTTATAACTAATTTTTTACTCTTTTTGCTCTTTGCCTGACAGCAAAGAACAGATGTACGACTCAGCGAGATGCTTGAGGTATTGTAATCATGTGCGCACGCACGCACGCACGCACGCACGCACGCACGCACGCACGCACGCACGCATGTTTGAATTAAAAGTCCAAATATCACTGAAGGTTCAGCTACATTATTTACACATTTATAATGACAGTTACGTCCAGGTTTGATGTTTTGTTCATTAAAACAGTTGACTCACACGTTGGGATTGCTGATTTAATTCTGTTTTTATTTGAGTCTGATTTGAATAATTCTGGACTACAATTACCATTAAATTGTTTAGAAAATGCGGTACATTTGGAGAAGACATTAAACTGGCTTTCTGCTCTCCTCACTCAGGAGGAAGACTATCCAGGTGCTATCCAGCTCTGTCTGGAATGTCAGAAGGCCGCCAGCACCTTCAAACACTACAGCTGCATCAGGTACAGCAATAACAGGTGGATTCTGTGATTTAACCGTGTCCAGAGGGAGAAGGACTTGGACCTGCACGAGGAAATTTATGATGGAAATACGATCTTTCTGAGTTATGTCGGTCTGGAATAATGTGATTTGAGTTCCGCTCAGGTAGAAGACATTTAGATGTTAGTCGTCTTTGAAATTGTGTTTTCTTTGAAAGGCGGATCGAAGAGCGCCAGGCGTTTTTGTTTTACTCTCTTTTTCAAGGTTGGAACCTAATTGATCTGTTTAGACAACTTTCACTCGGGGACTATTTTCCTCCGGTTTGGCACATGGTCGTTTCCTGCTGGTCGTTTGTTGATCGGGCTGTGATGTCAAAAATAGTTTTTAAAAGATTTTTCCATCTTCACATGTTGTCTTTTGGGCTTTTAGCTAGACAGAAAGTCTGAGGACAGTTTCTGTGCTCTTCTTGCTATAATCCAGGTTATTTCTTTTCCTCATTTAACAACATGGTATGTTAGGCATGCATCTGGCTGCTTTCATTGTAAGCATGTTACTGCTTATTCCCTATTGAGAACGCATCCAATTACAAGATTTAGAGACTCTGGCAGGCAGCCAGTGAGCCATGACTTACAGATGGTTATACACACACACACACACACACACACACACACACACGCAATCGCAGCTAGACAACCTTTGTCTGACGTTCACGTCACATAGGAGAATCTGAGAAAAGAGTCTGATTTCAGCATCACACGGATGTTTTAGTCTCCATACATGTCTGTTCTGCCCTCTAGAAGGTAAAATAGAATCTTAAATGCGATGTTGTAGATTTGTGAGTAGATAGGAAGCTCGTTGGGCTATTCCTGATCAGTTTCTTGGAAGAGAGTCTCTAGAAACATCTACGTCTTAATTTGCTGTTTATTTGTGAGGAAGTAACTTTTGTTTTCACTGATTTCATTTATGAAGTTGGAAGTTTATGAAGTTGGATGTTCACATTGGTTCCCATTAAATGGTCTCATTAAAATAATAACCAGATTAGATATTGTCTTTTTAACGTTGAAGTGTCTGGTTTATGCCTCCCCCTTCAGGCAGGGAGAGTAATTACAAGGATTATTGATGCTTAAAGCCATACTATGCAACTTTTTCATATTTTTAAATCATTTTCTTGAGCCAGTTTGTGCTAAAATGACCCTTTACAGGGTTAATGAAATGTCACTCAGACCCTCACCGCCCTCTGTGGCCAGAATACCACACTTGCAACTTCAGAGTGCCGGTCTGGTCTCTGTTGGACTTAGAAAAAAATTGAGCTGACATACCTGGTGCTGCAGTCTGCTTCCAGCATGTTTCCTGCATGTTTTAGATCATGAACACAGCTGATTTGTTTGATTTAGTGATGAACCGCTCCTGTAGACACTAATGAAGGCTGAGGAGACATTTCAGCAGTTAGATTAAGGTGTTAAAAAGACAAATGCACAGCGAGGAGATAATTAATGAGAATTAATAACAGACACTAGGGGGTGCTAAAAGCAAGCAAAACTGCCACGTGTGCCTTTAATCAATTGGACCAGTCACAGCTAATGACTGTTTGTTGTCTCTTAACATTGTTTTAGTTGTCTGTTTATTATTTTCCTGAAGTTTCCTGCTTTTCCTGCTTCATAGGAGACTGTTTTTCCGACCCTGCTCCTCTCTGTCGCTCTGGGAAACAGATCACATTCCAATCCCTAAAGCTGAGAATTTCACCACAGGTGCCAAATGTAAAGGTCCTGAGCACAAAGATTGTTCCCTCTCACTTTAATCGACTTTAGAAGCTCTCTTGGCAAAACCTTAGATGTAGGTGTTGCACTCAGCCTCCCAGTGAGCCATTCAGTGTAGAAATATATCTGTGGTCATTTAAAAATGAAGCTGCAGCTGAGGGAGTTGTCTGTCTGTCCAACCGCCCTTTTCCTCATGAATGCAACATGCCAGGAATGCCATTAGGGAGTTCTTTTAATTTTTGGCACAGATGTGCACACTTAGACTTGTGGATGAACTGAAAGGTCACGCTGACCTCTGATATTTATTTTTTGATGTAATTCAAGAATGAAATGACATTTCTTAAGGCACAGCTCCACATATTATAGAAGAAGCAACTTTAATCCTATAATTAACAGAATTTCTGATTTGGATGACATCTAAATAAGAGAACGCTCACCATCCTCTCATTTGAATATTGCTGGTGGCCTTTTCTTTGTTTCTTTTCAAAACACATTTCACTTGTTTTTTTATATAGGGATAATTGTTGCATACAGAGGGACTGTGTATTCCTATGGGACAGATTGTATTGCAAACATTTTTGAGAGTTAGTACCTTTTTGATGCTCAGAATCTGCAACACACAATCAGTTTTTGCTTCTGACTTTGTCACCACAAGATCAGCACCAGGTTTCCAGTTCACACACAGTTCTGGTGTCTTCCAGCTAGTTTTGGAGTTGCTGTTCACACGGGAAACTTGATGCATTTATTAAAACCTGCTGCCAAAAGACAAAAAATGGGCATTAGTGACTTTTGCTTCTGTGAATGTTTGCATTAGGGCTTACTTAATATTGGCTTTTTTACCAATATGCGATATACCGATATCGTCTGATACCGATACCGACCGATATAAACTGATACCGATATATGCTATGTCCCCCTCTAATAAAAAAAGAAAAACTAAAGAATTTTAGGTTAGTAACATCACATATCTCCTATCATGCTTACCTTTTCTACATTTTCTGTGTAAAATGACAACTCCTTCAGTTTAAGTTGGTAACAGGAAAAGTGTCATGTTTATTTTATCTCCAACAGCAGCTGAATCTCATTCTCCCTAAGCTAAGATGTGTTTATTAGTTATGTATTCGTTCTTTTTCTGTACATTGCAGCTATGGTGATAAAACATTTAGAAAGATCTTCAGACAAGAAAAACAAGCCTTGGGTGAGGATTCTTGTTTAGTTTTAGTTGTTTGTTAGCTTTCTATAGCTACACATAGCTACGTGCTGTGAGGACAGTGTAGTTGAGCCAAACAAACTGAAATATCTTAAAAGCTTGACCTCAGATCTGTCATATTTTGACATTTTGAAAGAGAGAAGAAGTAGCTGAAGAGTTTGATGTATAATATGTGTATGGTATGTAAACTTTGTGTCATTAAAAGACTGAAAACCGATATTTTATGTTATTATATTTTAATGCCGATATCGGCCGATATTAATGGTAGACCAATAATATGGGACATCCCTAGTTTGCATTTAATCCAGGATCCTACGTGTGAGTAGATCAGCTTTAATGAAACACTTAAAACTGACTTATTCCATGTCATTAATGTTTAGAGTCAACCCGATTTAAGATGGGTGCACAAAAACAGCAAAGTTAAAGAAATGAATCTCAAATCTAGTGGTGGTTGCTGAGAGCGAGCACACAGCGAGCATTAATTAATTGAAGCAAATATTTTTATCCAAACATCATTAAGTCAGCTATGTCCTATTGAAACCTGTTTGTTAGCAAAGTATCAGATAAACCACCTAATGGATTTGAATGAAACTCAGAAAATAACCATTACACAAACACCCACAACTGATTAACTTTTGTATGACCCACCTTAGGATAACCACCACATCTAATTAGCTTGAGTAAGCACAAAATGCTATTTTCATTATAATTATTTGATTTATCAGAACGTTTTCATTAGTTACTGGAGGAAGCAGTAGGGGGAGACCGATGATGCCAATTAATCTCATTAGAGCTGTAAGATTTAACACTTGAAAATCAGTTTCTGTGAAAGAGCACATGCTCCTTTGGTATACTTGGCTACCAGAAAACGTGCACGTCAGGGAGGTGGTTGTTGTTGCAATCTCACAGTATTCATCTATTTAGAGCAGTCACAGTCATCAGTAGCCTGGCAAGCCATCCTATATATGTGAATGTATAGTCTGGCCACGACACATAGACAGATCTCAGTCGTGGGACGGGATCTACGGTTGTCTTTCAAACTGTCCCCTCATGCTATTGGACAACGAACAACATGACATACTCACAACTACAGATGTTGGTCAACGAAGCAGTTCACCATACACTGTTGAAGGAGACACAAATACATCCTTTTTCTAAATAAAGGACTTAAGTGCCTCTATCTGCTCTTGACTCAAAGAAAAGCCCAAGTCTAAACAGCCCAAAGTTGATACCAAAGCCATTTCGCACGAGTCAACGCCATCTTAGTTGTTTCGCTCAGTCACATCATCCCACCCACCAAACCGATACAGCACTGTGATTGGCCCACCAACAAACTGATAGAGCGATTTGATTGGCCCACCAACCCAATACAGCGCTGTGATTGGCCCCCCAACAAACCGATAGAGCACTGTGATTGGCCCACCAAGCCGATAGACCACTGTGATTGGCCCACCAACAAACCGATAGAGCGATGTGATTGGCCCAACAAACCGATAGAGCGATGTGATTGGCCCAACAAACCGATAGAGCGTTGTGATTGGCACGTCACCAGACTAGTCTGGCCTTCTGAGGCTCCAATGGTGCATGGCTAGACAGACAGTAGCAGAGCAAAATTATTTTGCTTCTGCTACTGTCTGTCTAGATTTCTAGGCTAACGATTGCTGCACACTGGAAGCATCAGCGGCGCGGTACGGCAGCGGAACGGTTTACTCGCGACAATCGCGGCACACCAGTGCACACCGGGAGAGTCAGCAGCGAAGTGAATTCACCGCCGCACTCCTCGCTCGACCCGCGAGATCACAAGATCCCTCGAGACTTCAAAGGTCACGGTTTGTTTATGCCATTAAACCAAAAAGAAGGAAATCACGTTTGATATCACTCTTTGATGTCATATATATTGTTTTTACTCACCAGTGCCAGGATTAAACCCATGAAAAACACGCCGCTGCACTTCTCGAACGATGGAGTAAGTAAATAAGTCATGAGGTCACTTGTATAGACGAAATCTACATAGATATGAAATCGCATCGCTGCAACAGACTTTTATTTTGAAAATTACCGGTCATTTTACACTAAAACCGAGTGTGATTTCCTGTCTAGCCCTATGTTAACTGCGGAAATTGACGCATCCCAGAAGCGGCATGCAGCAATAATAGAATCCAATCCTATCGTTAGCGGCGCAGTGCGCCGCTTCTGGGACGCGCCTGGAAATTGCCGCGTTGTGGCTGGTTTGTGACACCCCCATAGACTATAATGGATTCTATTTGAAGCGGCGATGTTCCGCTGCCATCTTGCGCCGCTGATGCTTTCAGTGTGCAGTAGCCTTAAGTAATCAGTTCATTTCTCTTAAAGTGAGCAGGATTTTCTCAATTCAGAATCATGTTTAAAAATTTAAGTCTTAAAGGGTTATTCCACCCAAGATTTTAATTTTGTCTGTTGATATATTTGCCAGAGTTAGATAAGTGGGAAAAAAAACAATTTTTATCCAGCTCAGTCATTCTCCTGACCTGGCTCTACTCATTTAGCTTTAGCTTAGCATGAAACACAGTAAGTGAATGGATTTGAGTGAATTGTAACAGTTATTTATTTTTTGCTCATGTAAGTTTTTATGCATGTTTTATTGTTAATGGCCATATATGTTCAGCACTTTGTTTGGCCTTAAATGGCTTCTATAAATAAAGCCATCTATACCGTAGAAATGTACAAGAAACACTCATGAAAGATCATTTGTCTTTTGGGCTATTTTAGCATTTGGGGTCGACTCTGAGCTACAACAGATTTTAGGTCAATATTTGTAAATTTGTCAGAGTTCTAGCCATTTTTCTCTTTTGTAAGGTTGATTTATTGTGGTGGCTTTCCTGAATTGAGTTGACTCCAAAAGTTACTGAAGTCTCTCTCTTTCCCCTGAGCCTCCCCACCAGCAGCACTGGAAACCACTGCAGCAAAAAGGTTTTCACAAACGTTAACACCCTTTAAAGCTGAGTACATTCATGCCTGTTTAGTGAGTCAGCAAATCAATGTAGAGGGACCAGCTTCAAGGCCCTTTGGGCTTCTGCTGCCAGCGATAATTGAAAAGTAGTTAAAAGGAAAAAAAAAGAGCTTTCTGATTTCCATGTGGCTCTGTGCAATCCTTGTGGTCGCTGCAGGGAACAGAGTGATAGTTAGAATTTTCTTCTCATATGTTATTTATGCATTCTTTCTGATCATAGAAGAGTCAGTATGTGGGGAGGAGTGTGTGTGTGTGTGTGTGTTGTACATCATATGAAGGCTGAAAAGGTCAGATGAAGGTGACCTGGGTATGATGACCTATTTTAGTATTCTCCCAAGCCTAGTGTTTGTTTTAGAGGCAGGTATGGACTCTGGATATTTCCTTGGAATAACATGTGAAGATCCCAATTTTCCTCAGATTAGGCGAACAATATACACATATGTTGGTAGTTATGGACTTTGGGAAAACACCAGTTATTTTTAAAGCCACATTGACTACGTTTACATGCAGCCAGTATTCGGGTTATGAACGGGTTAAGGTCAGTATTCGGGTTTCTGAAACATTCGGAATAACCCGTTTACATGCACAAAAAGAGTTACCCCTGTATACACGGAACGTTTATTATCCCGATTACATAGCGTCAGGACCAGGATGCACGAGCTACGTTAAGACGCAATATTGGTCATTTCCTGTTTTCTTCCTGCAGCAGCAAGCAGATAATGGATCGTTTGGAGCTAATAGTGATCACCTTTGTTTGCACATTGGTGCTGTTACTGCTTCATTGCTCCAAAAATGTGGTGTGCTGCATTTCGCCATGTTGAACTCAGGTTGAACTATGCGTGTTCACTCCCGGGTTACTGGTGCATACAAGAAGTTCATCTACTCAAAAGACCAAGATTCCTTGCGAATAGAACATGCGCAGAGCGCACCTTTTGAAAGGGTTATCCTGATATGCGTTTACATGACCTGATACTCGGGTTAGAAAAGGGTTACCCCAGGGGTAATAACCCAGTTTTTAAAAACCCAGTTATGCTCATTACATGGCCTTGCGGAACCGGGTTATTGCAAATAACTGGGTTTTGAACGGGTTATTGACTGCATGTAAACGCAGTCAGTGTGTAATAGTTTTACTTGTGTACTATCAAATTCTATGCATCCGTTTACAAACTTGTCCTTTTTCATTAATAATTCTCACCAAAGTCTATTCTAAATATTCCTATTAGCTTGACATTTTTATTTACATAAACTGTGGCCAACGTTCCATAGTCATGCACCATCTTGAAATACGGTAGCTGATTAGGGACATAAGAGATATAATGGTCCGCCGCGGAGCATTTCACATTTGCACTTTGACACGAAAGTTCTCCTCCCTAACCGTTATCCAGGGATGGCGCCGGTTCTCTCCCTGGTTTGGGAATTTTTCTACTCATTCCCCTTGGGTTGCTTGCCCTGCTTTAGCTACATGTGATCGCTGGATTTAAAGCTGGAAGTCGTTTATGACTGTGGCGGTGTGCGCACGGCCGTGGGGGAGAGGGAGACGAGTGACATGGCAGACGCAGTAGATGCAGTACCTACTCTGAACTGCGTGGTGCTAAAGAGTCAAATGTTTTTGCACACTGGAGCTTTAAAGGTAGAAACCAAAGCACTCATGTTCATTTACCAGTGTGTGGTCTGGTTTAGCCACTTGTGCTTCCAGCCTCTTACTGGTCATTTCTCTTTTGTGTCCGTTCTACTGGGACTGGTTCCTGTGTGTTTTCCCTTTTGGAACAGTTCTGTTTGTGGTTTACTTCCAGTTACTCTTCTGTAATGAACAAGAGGTTGTTTATCTTCTTGGCCTGAGCTCCTTTGGTGAAAGCCTTTCCTTTGTGCTCTCCGGGGCTTTGCCTGTGAACGTTCAGATGTCAGTAGCCTGGACCTGAAATTGATTCATTCATCCTTATGTTGCTCAGCCAGCCTTCTAAGGTCTTTGTGTGTTTTCTTTATTTTAGCTTTCTCTCAGTTTTCACTGAGGAAACTGACTTTGACTTGCCTCCTGGTATTGTATCCAGTAATCTCAGTTGTTGTTTGATTGTAATGTGATTACTGATTGTAATCAAGGTTATTACTATCTAACTGGGTCTGCATCAGTTTTGACTGCAAAGCCCATTGCTATCTAGTTAATTTAGCCGCTATTTGTTGCAGCTTGCAAGTTTTTATGTGTTAATTTTTCAACTACTCTCCTCTGTTTCTTTTAAATGAATCCAAATTGAGAAATCAATGAAAGAGTAATTATTTCTCATTTTGCTTCTTGTTTTTTTGACAAACCACATGTGGGACTGAATCTACCATCTCCCTTGAGTTCCTCTCCTCTCTCGTCATCACTCTCTATCCCCAGCTGGAGCCAAGAAGCTTCATTAACAATTTGTTAAGGACACCGTCTCCCTTGGGCATCCTGCAGACTCACAAGGCACAGCATAAGAGCGAGCTGACCTGATGGAGACCGCAAGCAAAGCGGGGACCAAGGCAGAGAAACAATAGACAAGATGATGATTATGAATGGAGGCAGTGCTGAGTGAGGCGGTCACAAGGGAACTGACTTAGTGTCTCGGGATCTGCAGAACAGTCAGGATTTCTGTTGTTGCTTTTTAACTTTTCAGTTGAAAGCATTTCCTTTCTGGGATGAAGAAAAATCTCATCTGCCATCAAGGACACCTAGGTTTCTTGGCTAATGTTATGCTTGCACATATGCACTAACAGTCACAACACTAATTTAAGTGCAAAATGTGGAAATGAAATAAAACAGCTAAATAAAGCTGTTATATTGAGAGTCAGCCAAAAGGTGGATCCTGCTACTCACACACTGAGAGTTATTTAAAAAGTACCAGAAATAGTAAAGGGAGTGGAGACCTGGGCCAGGTCAAACCGTGTTCTGAGGAGAAGCAGAGAATGTCCTGGCAGGAGAACTGAGGTGAAGAGCAGGCTGGAGATGGATACCTGCTGTAGATGAGGATGCACATAAGAAACATGTTGGCTAACAGGACTGAATGTGAAGCATAAAGTTAATACTATTTGGGGAAATAAGAAAAACACAACTTTTACACAATAACTCTACAACACCCCTTTAAGGTGAGATGCCTGTGTTGGTACACTGCAGGAACTGATGAGGTAATGGTGTACAGCTTTGCTCGCTGCAAAACAAAGGCATGAAGACACCACGCCTAATTGGGCTGAATGATCTACGGTTTTCCGACAGATATTGCGATTTCTAATAATGCAATCACGTGATTGTCAAATCTGCAGTTGTAACAGTACTCCTGACTGACCCAGGATCTGTTGTGTCGACTATTTTAGACATCCAGGGTTTTCCCTTGGCTTATAAAGTGTTAGGGCGGCAGCAGCGAGCAGGAGTGGTGTGTAGGGGTTATGGGAGCTGAGCCTAGAGCTGCACATTTGTTTTTTTTCCTTTTGGTTTTCCTTTCGTAGCGCTGTTGCAGCCAATATTAAAGGGGACCTAGAATGTAAACCAACATTTTCCTTGTTGTTGTTGAATAAGACAGCTTGGGTGGTCAACAGTAGCATGCCAAAAAGTCAAAACCGTGTTTGACCTACTTTTTATGTAAATTAGAAAGTTGAAATAGGCGAGAGAAAACCTCCTGTTCTGATAAAGCCTTCCTTAACGCATCATAAGGGGGAGCCACACCTCCTCAAACCTGCATGTGTCTGAGGCCTTCTGGGGAAACCAACCAATCAGCTCTTTTCACTGAAGACCTGAGTAAGGGGGTTTAGAATGGCCTGTATCAGGGCTCCTGGGACAGATTAAATTTTTCTTATGCTTTTTGGAGGCTCAAAGTTCTGTTTTAGATTGTTGATTAATTGCATTCTAGGACACCTTTAAGGAGGTTCCTTTAATAAAGGCTACATTGGGGACCCTTCGCACAAAAAGCTGTATTTTAACAAAAAGTGTAATAAAAATGATATAATATTTCAAAAGTCAAAACTTTTTTTACACAAATTCTTTCCTTAGCTTCAGTCCTCACCAAACAATGTAAAATATTTGTGTGTTTTTGAGATTTAACCCCTTTAGCGCCATGTTTTGTCAAAAAGGCTGTTGTTGGTTTAGCGTCCAGGAAACAGCAGAGAACGTCTCGGCTAGTAGAAGCTAACGTTAGCATTAGCAACTCCACCACACAGCAGAACTCCTCCAGGCTTGTGTTATTTGTGTAGATAAAACATCAACGTTGCAGAGCAAACTGAGTCTTGCAGTTTCTGTTAGAAAAATCACAATCCAAAGCCTAACACACACACATTCAGCAATCTCAGGGGTTGGAGTCTATGCCAGCCATCTCATGGTGGGAGGCTTGCACCACCTAGACAAGACTAGCAAATGCAAGATAATCTACTGAACCTAACTTGACTGTTTTAGGACTGTGGTAGGAAGCCCACATACTCAAAGTAAACTAACTCACATAGAGGAATGCAAGCTCCACTCAGCCAGGATTGCAACCATAGCCTTCCTGCTGTAGGGTGGCAGGGTTTTTCATTTGCTTTTAAAATATTTTCATCAGTTTTGCATATGTAAGCATATTAGTCTTTCTTCAGAGAGTCGTTTCAGGTCTTATTCTGGTTTTAATAAAACAACATTTTTTAAAAATTGTTGGTGTGCTGTGGGATTGCATAATCTCTTCGCTGAGAAGATGAAGCAAATTCAACACAGCTGCACACACAAGAACATAAGTACTTCTTCCTGACATTTCTCTCCAAAACTAGCCTTGTCCATTTCAGAGCAAAGGTAACAGGAAAAAGAGGTATGACCTCTGGAGATCAGTGCTGGAAGTCATTCCTACCACAGCTATGTCCTGAAATCCTGCCTTTAAAATCCCAAACGGGAATGGAGATGAGTTGACCTTTGACATTTGCCCCAGGTTACTTTAACTTTACACAGAAATGGCTTCACAGGTTTAATGATGCAGCTATGCAGCACCAGATCAGAACCCTAAAAACTAGGGATGTTCCGATCACATTTTTTTGCTCCTGATCCGAGTCATTTGATTTTGAGTATTTGCCGATACCGAGTCCCGATCCGATACTTAAGCAAAGCGTTGAAATAAGACGAAAAAAAGGGAAAACACGTCCTAGTTAATTTTTTTATTGCTTATCATGCAGCTGTCTTTTCCAGCATGTCGAATGCTCAGTATGCACACATTACAAGTGGCTGTTACACTGCCTTCACTGTCTGGTTTAAAATACCTCCTCCTATGGAGACAAGTTAGCTCTGCGTTAGCCTACTAGCTAACAGCTGCATGTTATGGTGTCTGAATCCCTGCCGTAAATTGTGTAATGGTGTTTTTTTTCCAAGAAACAAAGAATGTAGAGGCACTTGTTAAGAGCTCAGGATGAATTTAAAAAGTCATATTTGTTGTTTTATAATGTTAAATCTGATCTTTTTCACCCGATCCCGATTTTTTGAAAATCACGTGATCGGACCCGATTTCCGATCACGTGATTGGATCTGAGCATCCCTACTAAAAACTTAAATGATCATTCCTACGGTGACATGAGTTACCTGGCAACTCATAGAAAAACTAAAAACCCAAAAATGGGATTACAGCGTGCCCAGATCTAATAAGGATTTTCTGCTTTGCCATTTTGTCAAGAAGTGATAAACAACAAAAATGTGTTGGTTTAAACATGTAAAGAATTGTCAGCTGATGCTACAAACTCTGTCATTTTAATAATCTATATTTTTTATTCCAAAGTGAACTGAATTCTAAACTACAAGACACTCTGGAGCAAATAGAGGTATGTACTTTCCTCTGAAATCTTTAATTCTAGCAGCAATATCAATGCAGACACTTCAGGCAGCATGTAATGTCTTGTTCTTATGTATTTTCAAAGGTTTTCCTTTGAAAAAGGCAAATATGACTTCATTTTGACATTTTGATAGCACAGCGTTTGCTTCTCTGGCTCTGCCAGATATTGATATAATCAGAAAGTCAATATTATGAGCATGCATGCGCAGGAAATTGTATTTGTTTCATCTCTAGTTGTGTCTTGATGCTTGCAAGTGATAAATGATGATGGAGAAGCAATTATACCTGCACCACTGCTGCTGTTCTCCAATAGATTAATTACAAACTGTGTTTTCTGCACACACATTGAGCCACTCGCCAAGGTTGTTTGTTTACTTATCAGCTTGAGTCAGTGATCAAACAATGCCAAATCCCCTAAATCATACAGATAAATGCATGAATAAATGCACGGTCGTAGGATTTCAAAGTCAACTCAGACTGGTCTTAGCAGACGGAGTTCACTGGGTTCGCTTGGATTTATTCCAGTTTATGGACCCAACCAGTTCTGGGGGATTTTGTTTGTTTGTTAAGCTACTTAATGCTGACCTCTTAACCAATGAAGCATAAAAGACACTTAAACCCAAGAGAAGAATCAGTGTTGTAGACTCCTAACCTAACACAGAGCCGGTAGAAAAATTATGGATGTGTCAAAGCTACAGCATGTAACTAATTAGGTTTAAAGTACCGTACAACTTAAGATGCATGAAGATAGGATGTTTAAATTCCCTTGCTTTGGTTTCTCTTCCCTTGAGTTTGATCGTTTTTTCATGCTGGTGTTGAATGAATGACCAGTCATGCAAAAGAGTGAATCAGGATTTAAAAACATTTAAATGTCGCAAGAAAAGCTCATAAAGCCTGGAGTCCTGCAGGTTTGCTTAAGATCTTTGTAAAAAATTAGAAGAAAGTCTTTTTGTGTGGATGACTCATGCACAGTAATATAAATACACACATACTTAATTATCCAACTGTTAAAATTAAGTTAATTGCATTTCCTGTTAACCAGTTCCAGTAAGCTAGGTTTGGTTTTACACCCAGCTGCAGCTTTTACTCCTAAGACTTAAAGCTGCAATGGCAAATCTGCAAAACAAGCTAGCTTTTTAATGCAAACTTGGTCACAGAACTCTCACCCCTCCCGTCGGCTATCGACCCTAAGCCACATCCGCCTGATACCGGAACGCACATCGCCACAGTAAATAAGAAAGCGCTAAACACCAGTGACCATTTCTAGGTCCAAACATCTTTTGTTGTCCGTGACTACAAATGGTGTGTTTCTTTTTAGCCCTTTTTAGAATACACACAGTGGCGGCAGATAAGCGTAATACTGCTGCCATGGTGTGTCTTATAAAAGCACCGTGGCAGCATGACGTTGCGGGAATTTTGTGACATTCGTGCCGCCACATTTGGTAGTAATATAACCGCAATGCCAGACTTGTGAATGCACATTACGCCTTGGCACAACAGAGGGTAGTGTCATGATCACGTGATGAATTAATGCTGAGCTCTGGCCGACAACTATATTGAAAATGAAAGTAAACACGGGCATAAGTTTCACTTATTAAACTGAATCAGCTGAGATGATAAACTGGAACGATGCAGAGCTCCAGGAGCTTCTCTCCATTAGAACTGGAGCTCAGATCATCTGATGGTTCACGGGGACTGTGGAGGACAGACACTTTTACGAGCGGCTTGTCTAAAAACGTAACGAGCGCGGCTTCGATCCAAATAAATAGCAAGTTATGTCCAAGCTAAACGGAAGTCGGCGGCAGCACAGAGACCACCCCCATACCCCCTTTATACTGCCATCGTTTAATATTTTGTAAAAAGAACACGATTGCGCCATATTACCACCACGGTCTGACCACTTATAAACGACCAAAGGCTCCCTGATGCTGCCTCGGCGTTGCGACAAATTGGTGGCATTGTTTTAAAAAAGAGGCTTTTGGGACTCTGGTAGTTTGTCCTAAAGTTGAAGTGGTAGCAGCCGGCTGTTTCTCCTTCTCTGATATTATTGAGTAGAGAACCTCTTACTGCAGTGGTGTCCATCCGTCCGTCCGTCCGTCCGTCCGTCTGCCCGCCCGCCGTGTTATTGGCTGAGGTTTTTAGACAAATGCGAGAGAACCACTTCATTAATTTTTCATTTTTTTAAATCTCCAAAATATATTTCTAACTATATGTTAGAAGGTTGTTAAGAGACATGAAAAAAAATGTTTTAAGCTAATTTGTTTTCCAGATTTGCCATTGCAGCTTTAAGTAAACGCATTAAGACATCAGACCCCTGAGCCTTTATAAGCCCTTACTCTCCACTCTTAGCTTAGTATGTTAAAGTTTGCACATGTCCCTTCACCTCATATCTCACAAAACTCATATGTTCTTTGCACCTTAGTTCAGACCCACATCCAGTTACCGGTCCTTTGTCTGATTGCTTTACATTTGCACATCTGTGAGTGTCTCAAACCCTGGTCCTATTGTTGACCCTTCTCTTCCTTCTTCCCTTCCTTTCTTTGTCCTCCATGTTTTCTGGCTCCAGGAGCAGCTTGATGTCGCCCTGTCAAAGACGTGCAAGCACTTTGATATTTTGCACTACACCAAGGTCCAGCTGGCCTACTCACTCCTCGATAAAACACAGGTCAGTGCTTCGACTGCGTTACATGTCCTTGTGAATATCTAAGTATAGCTGGATGTCATGGCTCGTGTTTTGTCCTGTGGGTCGACTTTGTGTCACCCTACCTGCCGTTTTTAGTCTGTTACATTTTCATTTTTGTATTTAAATATTTGAGTGTGTAGTTTCCACAACAGAAAGCTTTTGTGTACCACATCTACCCTGGGTTCATGCAGATAGGAGCTCATTCAGCCTTGCAGCTCTTGATCCCTTTACGAGTTTCTGATATAGAGACACATCTGTTGGCCGTGACATGGGTGACCTGTATGTCCCAGGTGGTAGTTTGTCCTCTCCAAGTGCCTCTGTAAATAGCATATATTTTTAGCACCATTTGCCCTCTGACAATAAAGAATCAACCTTGTGCAAGTGTTTGAGATGTTCTTGATCATGTCTGATTAACTCTTTATTTACCACAGTCACTTTTCTGTTCCTGTTACTTTCAGAAAACGCCTGGTTTACTACTGAAAGGTTATAAAATATTCATGTGCTGCAAATATGAACAGAAAAATGTTTAAATCACAATGATTTTTATAGAACTGACTTCATAATTGTAATAGTTAATGCATTTTCCTTTTAAAACAGGCTTTCGGGGTGCACCGTCCTGTGGGTTTTAGTTCTTTTTCTGTTTTAGTACACTTGATTAAATAACCTCCACATCATGTCATCACCTTCTGCAGCAGCCTGATAATGACCCCTTCCATTTAGATCAAGCATCTAAAACATACGAGGCAGGGATCTGCCACTGCTCTGAACTGTAGATGCCATCTTTTTTTTTGAATAGACGACATTTCAGGCATGTGGAATAAACACAGCCATGAAGCATGTTATCATTTGTTATTTCAGTGTGCCTTCAATAATGTCAATTTTCAGTCAAGCACAGAAATCTTTTATAAGGACGAATCAGATTTCTATAAATAATTCAAGAAAAATATTACATAAAATTTGAAAATGTCAGTGAATGACTAGTGAAGCACTTCTAAAAGCAGATTTATGTCATAGAGGGTACCAGATGTTTCACTGCACAGACTCAAAGGATTTATTTATCAGAAAGCTGGACTGAGGAGAACCTCCTGTTGCTCGAGCTTTTGTTTGGTGTATCTTTAATTTTACCTTTCTGTTTTGGATCAGTAGGACCTCAGAAACATAATAACTGTTGTTTTATAGGTGCAATTTGTAAGAATTCTTCAGTGAAATAATCACAAAACAGTCTAATGTCTCAATCATGTCGGAAGGAAGGTTATACTAAAAAACAGATTTCCTTCTCAGCAGGCTGGGGGGTTGTTTTTCTCCTTTCAATAAAACAAAAACAAAAAAACCCCGAAAGCAGGACGTAGTTGCTGTTTATAATCTGTGAGTTTGTGAAGTTGCTGAATCTGCGTTGAGCTAACGCTGCAGTGCAGACATTTGTAATTCGACACCGGCAGGCAAAAAGCTCCAGAGTTGTTTAAAGAACCAAAGCCAGTAAACAGGAGCGACCTAGAAGTTATTTCTTGTACCCCTAAGAAGCCATGGCATCTTTTTGTTTTACTCTGTCGTGTGAAGCAGGTTAGAGGCTAACATTGAGCTAAAAATGCTAACGTTGCTTTAGAAGCAAATAGTCAGCTCTAAAAATATCTCAAGCTACTTTTTCAATTACCAACAACTCGATATTACAGTGAAATGTATGTGTGAAGTGAAGAATGAGTCAACGGTGGTGTTTGGGGCAGCAGTAGCTCAGGAGGTAGAGTTGGTTGACTCATGACTGGAGGATTGTAGGATCGATCCCACCTCCAACCAGGGTATTCTGCTGTTGTGTCCTTGGGCAAGACACTTCACCCAACTTGCCTATGTTGGTGGTGGTCAGAGTGACCGGTGGTGCAAATGGCAGCCTCACCTGTGTCAGACCGCCCCAGGGTGGCTGTGGCTATGTAGTAGCTTACCATCACCGGCAGTGAGTGAATGTGTGAGTGCGTGAATTATGGAAAGTGCTTTAAGTGTGCCTAGAAAAGTGCTATATAATTCTTTTCATTATTATTATTAGTTTTTGCTTTAAAAAATGGACTGCACTAACCACGTTTGACCACAGGATGTCATTCTTACTAATTGCACATTTAAACAGTTATTGATGCAAAACATTTTTAAAGTTAAAACAACTTTTTCATATCTGAAATTTGGAGGGAATTCAGACACATTTCTAGCCTGGCAAGCCATCCTATATATGTGAATATATAGTCTGGCCACGAACCATTGACGGCTCTCAGTCGTGAGGCGGGATCTACGGTTGTCTTTCAAAATGTCAGCACGCAATTGGATAGCGCTAGGACCAATCAGAGTGACGAACAACATGACGTAATCACGGCGACGGAAAAGCGGGAGGCTTTAATAGCGTCTAGCTTCAATGATTTCTGTCGTTTTTGTATGAAAAACACGCGAATATCAGGTGTACTGGGACATTGCACTACTTTGTTTGATAAAAATAAGAAGCCGCTAAGTATATCAGACAGACTTACGCACGTTGGAGTCTAAATAATCCAATGTTGATGACAAAGCCGTTTCAAACGACCGTGTTTTCCGAGTTGCCGCCATGTTGCTTGGGTTCGCGGCGTTCGCGGCCGCAGCGCTGACGTCATCGGCTACTCCCGCTCTGTGATTGGCCCATGATATAGAGCGCTGTGATTGGCCCAACCAAAACTATAGCGAGTTGTGATTGGATAGACACAGCAGTGGTTTGGGCTGCGAGGGTTCCAATGAAGCGTGCCTAGACCAAACTCTGCAAAGCAAGAATTGGTCTAGTTCACTAGGCTAACACATTTCAGGATTATAGTCTAAAAATGTAGACCGTCAGTTGCTGAAGCAAAATGATTTTGTTCTGCATGTTGGTCTAGCTACGCTCTATTGGAACCTCCG
Organism: Aphyosemion australe; assembly: GCA_006937985.1. NCBI lineage: Eukaryota > Metazoa > Chordata > Actinopteri > Cyprinodontiformes > Nothobranchiidae > Aphyosemion > Aphyosemion australe. The sequence goes on along the minus strand of SSNS01000020.1, from coordinate 2,339,308 downwards.
CCACCCTGGTTCCTCTGGTGACTGACCAATCACAGCGCTCTATTGGTTTGGTGGGCGGGATGTTACTGCAACTGAGCGAAACTAAGATGGGGACAGCTCATTTAAAACAACTTGGCATCAACTTTCGACTATTTAGACTTGGGCTTTTCTTTGAGTCAAGAGTAGTCTTTTATTTTGAAAAAGGATTTATTTGCGTCTTCTTTGACAGTGAATGGCAGACTGCCCCGTTAACTGGCATCTGTAGCAGTGATAGCATGTGAAGGCAGTTTGAAAGACAACCGTAAATCCCGCCCCACGACTGAGAGCCATCAATGGGTCGTGGCCAGACTCATTCACATATATAGGATGCCTTGCCAGGCTAGGGTTTTACCGCAAGCGTTAGAAATGTTGGATGCAGGATTTGAGAACGTCAAATGCCCGAGCTGAGATGAGAACCTTACTCACCTTAAAGCTGATCTAGTGTTGAAGAAATGTTTTTTGGTAGATGATTCATACGTTCTTGGACTGAAATTCCACTGCTGAAATCAGATTGGCTCAACATGCAGTCTCAGATTATTCTCTACCTCGTACCTGTCAGAGACGGCAAAGCCAAGCAGCAGGCTGTGACTAACATCTCTCCTGGAATCCCATCTGTGGACAGAAGTAGGAATGTTGAAGGTGGCTGTTAGCTGGAAAGATGTTTCCAAAATGTTGTGATTGCATGTTACATGGTAAATGGTAAATGGTAAATGGCCTGTATTTGTATAGCGCCTTCTTAGGGTTCTACAACCCCCCAAGGCGCTTCACAACACAATCAGTCATCCACCCATTCACACACACACTTACACGCTGGTGGGGATGAGCTACAACGTAGCTACAGCTGCCCTGGGGCGCACTGACAGAGGCGAGGCTGCCGAGCACTGGCGCCACCAGTCCCTCCGACCACCACCAGCAGGCAAGGCGGGTTAAGTGTCTTGCCCAAGGACACACAGCAGCATTCTCTGGCCGGAGCCGGGATCGAACCTGCAACCTTCCGATTACTGGACAACCCGCTCTACCTCCTGAGCTACTGCTGCCCAATGCTGTTACATGCATGTTATAAAAGACAGGATTTTTATTCTTTGGTTCTGGGATGTCAGATTTACCTTTTTAAATTGTGCATAAACTGAAATAAAGGATAATTCCCTTGTAAGGGTATTTCTAGTTTGATTGTTCACACTTGTTTTAGATTTAACTCTCATCATGACATCACTCCCACCAGCCTGTGTAGTGTATAAACGCTACAGCATGTATGAGCTTGAGCAGCTCTTCATGATCTCCTCTTCCTAGGTCGGTAGCTGGAGAACAGGTGTATTATTACGCCGGCTGCCCTGTCCTCTCCCTTCTTTGTACTGATGCTGATCTTCATGCTGTTTTCAGAACAGATGAGGTGAAAGTCCCTTTAGAAAGAGGCCAAGACACATTTGAATTACTTCTGTGGCAGCAGGGGAGTCACTATGAATGGAGGTGCCGGTAGGAAAATCTAATTACGCAGCGCTGCCCTCTACCTGCCGGGGCATTGCTCAATACTGTCCCCCACGTCTCTTGTATCTCTGGTGTTCTCATTTCCCAACAGTTCAACTGAGAAGATAGCTGAGAGGAACGGGAACAAATAGAAAACAATGTTTTATATATTATTTGATTTAAAGCTAAAGCATGATAAACAGGAGGGCAGGAGCGCATCACTGAGACTTTAGTTTTATTTGAAGAGTGAATTCATGAATTATTGATAAAGAACAAAGAAATTAAACGTAATACTTTCCTAAAGCTGCTTGGATCAGTTTATATTGCTGATGGATCAAACGGCCATGGGGTTTGTGGCAGAAGATGCAATAAATCCACCTTCCTTATGCTGGGTTTTTGCTTTAATGACCACAGTTTTTACGTTTTGTGCTCCATCATTGTAAAACAAAAAGTGCTGCGTGCTTCCTGTTCAGCACTAAAGATGGAAAGACAAAACTGATGACTGTTTGTTCAGCAGTGAAGGGCTTTAAGGTGGAAGTTAATAAAAGAAAACAAGCCCTGATTTGACAATTGCTCCTGAGCTGCACTGTAAAGTAGATATTTCTGACTTAGCTGAATCAACTTGTTAAAATGAGATTGTTTTGTTTTAGGAAAGAAAAAGAAACGTTACATGTGTAGGAAATGTTATTTTATTTATTATTTCATCTAAATCTCTCATTTTGTGAAATTACTGTTTATAATTTCATGCAAAGAGAGTAGATATAGAGATGTTTGGTTACGTATTTTTTAGATTAAATGAACAATTTCAGGGTATTTTTTGTAAATGATTCGAATCTTATGGCCCATGATATTCCATTTGATGTATAATGCCAGCAGCAAAGTACATAAAGGAATGAGGTTCTGTTATGTTTTGATATCTTTCATCATTCATAGCCCCCAGCAGGGTTGAGGATTATGATTTTTTACCAAATCCGACCTTTAGCATGAGCCCTAAAACTTTCCCTCTGTGTTTGTTTTGAATGCTTATTGTTTGATAGAAAGTCTGAAAACCACTGATTTCATCACACAACCCCCTCTAAGAGGAGCCTGGTACTTTGTTTCGCTCCACAGAAAAGCAGATCTTTAACCACTTTGTCTTTTCCACAACCAACCAAAGCTAAAAAACTAACATTTTAAATAAAAGCAAGAATAGCCAAGATTGTTCTGACTGTAAAAAATTTACAGTGAAATAATTCCAAATAGTCTAAAGTTGGAAATCATGTTGGAAGGAAGGTTACATTGAAACAGATTTCCTTCTCAGCCGATAGGGGGTTGTCAGTTTTTCTCCTTTTAAAAAGGCCAAAGAGGGACGTAGTCTTTGTTTACATTCTGTGAGTTTGTGAGGTTGCGGAGTATGTGCCGAGCTAACGCTGCAGCGCCAGCATTTGAAATTTGACACCAGCCTACAAAAAGTTCCAGTTAATCGGAGTGACCCAGAAATTATTTCTTGTAACCCTAAGAAGTCACGGCATCTTTTTGTTTTACTCTCGGGTGAAGAAGGCTAGAGGCTAACGATGCTAACCGTGAATTAGCAACAAATAGTTGGCTCTAAAAATATCTCAAGCTACTTTTTGAATTACTAACAACTCAGTATTACATTGAAATTTATTTATCTACTTATCTTCCTGTGTATGACTCGTCTTTGCTCGTCATCTTGGCAACAACCAAGAAACTCACAGAAGTGAGAATGGAGTGAGAATGTGACTCGTTTGGTTTGAAAATGGGCTGCAGTAACCAAATCTGACCATAACATGTCATTCTTACTTCATTTTTACATTATACACCTTTAACCTTCCCACATTCCTAATGGAATCCAATGGACCCCACATGTTTTTATTGATTTTTCAGACAGTATTATAGCAGCAAAATGTTCCAGTGATTAGACGTGAGTGTGTGAATAAGAGCTGCATGGTAGAAGCAGAACCATATTACAGTTCTTAATTCTGTGACAGCTGCAGGTTTTTCAAGCCCACAGTTTGTGTATTTGATGTTTGGTTTGGCCCGTATTTTACTGGGCTGCGGGTGTCGTTGACTAGTTGGAGACATTTTCAAATTTTCCCCTTGGATTCACACCGAGTTTCAGATGCCTGCAACAACTCTGTGACTATTTTTCCTGCAAAATATTGGAACATTTTACAGATTAAAAGTGTGTGAAAGCAAGACCTTGCAAGGTGGGGGAAAGTTGGGTGTGGGCATGGGTGTGAAAGTTTTGAGACATTTTTTAAACTATCACACTAATGTCATTTATGATTTGTCCCTAACAGCTACTGCCCAGTGAGATACTCAATCCACACAGATAAACACTGTTGGACTGACAGCAATAGCCTGAGAGTCCTGTAACAGATGGTTTTCCTTTGTCTGCAGACTGCTATGGATCAGCTGCACATGCACTTCACTCAGGCTATCCACAACACGGTGTTCCAAGTTGTGCTGGGGTACGTTGAGCTGTGTGCTGGGAACGCCGACACCAAGTTCCAGAAGATGCAGTATAAAGACCTCTGCACGGTAAGGAGATGACAGGATTGGACGGTATGTTTGTGTATTTGTGTGAAATACCAGTCCCCAGGCTGTGAAAATGGGGCATTTCTGAGTACGAGATGCAAGAAAACCCTACATCTTATTGTGATAAAATAATATGTTATATAGGGGTGGGACTCGATTAAAAAATTAATCAAATTAATTAGAGGCTTTGTAATTAATTAATCTTGATTAATCACATTTTAATTGTTCAAGAACATTTGCCCCGAAAGCATTTTCTTTTAAAATAATGAGACAGAGAATCAAACAATAGATATGGACATTATTATTGTAAACACAAGCTCTATTAATTTCTAAAAAAAAAAAAAAAAGCTTTTAAATGGTATTTCAATTCAAAACAGGAGAAAAAAATTATATCACTGGCAAAAATAGGACAGACCTAAAAGTACAATACTATTTTAAGTACATTTTGATAATGGTATGGTCTTTTTATTATTATTAATAATAATAATAATAATAATAATAATAATAATAATAATAATAATAATAATAATAATAGTAATCTTCATAATGGGTTGATAGAATGTGTGTACAGTTTGATTTGATTTAGCATCATTAGAGACAAATGAAGGCAAAAACACATGAAGAGGGATTTCTGATCACTCATTTGATTGTAGTTTTAGCTGTGTTTGGAGCACATAAAAAAGGTTTACATGGTCTTGTAGCCAAGGTTCTACAGTTTCTTTAGAGGTGCAGCTTGATATATATATATATATATATATATATATATATATATATATATATATATATATATATATATATATATATATATATATATATATATATATTTATTGACATTTAGGGAATGTATTTTGTTGCTAAACTTCAATGTCCTCCAATTGGGGGACCCTCGTAGCCTAATGAACTAGACCAAAGTTTGGTCTAGGCACGCTTCATTGGAACCCTCGCAGCCTGATCCACTGCTGTGGCTGTCCAATCACAGCTCGATATAGTTTTGGTTGGGCCAATCACAGCGCTCTATATTGTGGGCCAATCACAGAGCGGGAGTAGCCGATGATGTCAGAGCTGCGGCCGCGAACACAAACAACATGGTGGCAACGCAGGAACCACGTTCGTTTGAAACGGCTTTGTCATCAACATTGGATTATTTAGACTCCAACATGCGTAAGTCTGTCGGATATACTTAGCGGCTTCTTATTTTTATCAAACTAAGTAGTGCAATGTCCCAGTACACCTGATATTCACAAGTTTTTCATACAAAAACGACAGAAATCATTGATGTTAGACGCCATTGCTGCCTCCCTCTTTTCCGTCGCTGTGATAACATCACATTGTTCGTTACTCTGATTGGTCCTAGCGCTATCCAATTGCGTGCAGACAGTTTGAAAGACAACTGTAGATCCCGCCTCATGACTGAGAGCCGTCAATGGGTCGTGGCCAGACTATATATTCACATATATAGGATGGCTTGCCAGGCTAGGACCCTCGGGCTTAAATAGTTAAACGCGTTAATTTTTTTAACGCATTACTTTTTTCTAATTAATTAATCATAATTAACACCTTAAATTCTGACCCTAGTTATTATTAAATGCAAACGAGCTAAAATCGAGCTTACGTGTTTCCTAACAACACCTCCCCATCATGACATTCGTTTTATCTTGCAACCAAACCCAAAGTGTCTCATTTCGACATGGGGCAATTCTTCAATCTCTCACAGGGTGAAATGAAGGAGAGGAGAGCATGAAGAGAGTGATTGAGGGCATTGTAGCCCTTCACCAGATAATTAATCTTGTTCACTAAACAGAACAAATGCAATGCAGCAGAAGGACTTTTTTGACTGGCCCACCCTAGCTCCCCCTCTTGACTTTTTCTTCTAAATAAATCCTATTTGCATTCTCAGTAAGCCATAACTTGGCCAATACAGCATAAACTAGTGGTGAGTGTGTGTTCCTCCCTCAGAAATTGTGTTTTAACCCAATCTACAGGATGGAGGGGTATATAGAGAGGTGAACACACTCCTCTATGACCCTTTTAGATCTATGTTTGGCATTGCTGTGTGACAGCACAGCATTTGCCGGAGGCGTTACCAACTGTGCTCATGTCAGTAATGGCCTGTCCTTTACCTCTTACCTTTGTGTTACCTCTCCTCGCCTTCACCCTTCATCTGTTCCCCTGTTTATGCATGCTTTCCTGTCCCACTGTACAAGGTGGCCTTAGTGGAACTCTTTATTACATTTATCAAGAGCTTTGGGGTCAAGGTTATTTTTTGGTCATGCCTTGTATTTTTTTTTCAGTATTTCACACACTCGTGACAAAGGCAGAGCATTTTATCTTTGTTTTATTTTATTTATAAGCTGTACCCATTCCTCTTTGGTCCCATTTTCTGTTTCTTGTGTCCCCATCTGCCTTTGGAAGCTGTGTCACAGATCTGAATAATTGTGCTATGCTTGAAACTGTGCACTAGTTACATATGGATCCCAGGATTTACTTGTGTTTGATAGATCATCTGTCAGCACAGTTTGCTGCCCGGATGGTTCCACTCGCCTCGTGACTAAATATGTTTTCTTACAACTTCTGTTACTGTCTCAGCTGTGTGACAATGATGAGTAGTGCACGCACACACTCAGTTTATGATAAGCTACAAAAGACTTCCCTCAAACAGGGACTCGCCCGCTGCTTTTCTTGAGAAGCTTTATTTGGTGCTTAGTATGGGGGTGCTGTAAAGTCTGTGACACAAGTCAGTGACTCGATGCAATCTGCTGGTTTTCCTACAAAGCAAACTTTTAAGTAATGAACTGAACTCAATGCACTGATAAGTAGGTTCAGTTGGAATGTTTGCTTTATGAAGTGCCTTGAAATGACTGATGTGATTTGGCACTATATAAATAAACTGAATTGAAAGTGCTGTCTTATTCATAGAAGATGGTGCCATTTAGACACCCATCCATTGACTTTGTTCAGCATCCAAACAACGTGGAGTCGTGTGTGTGAGGGTGCCAAAGAGCAGGTGTGTGTGGGTCTCCATATCCAAAAATGAAGACATCCTCTCACCTTGAAGCTCATTGTCCCTGTAATCTCTCCTCTATCACCACAACGATTACCCTGCTCTTTGGGGACAACAGCGAAGGAGCAGGTTGTGCAAACTTTAGGTGTGTTTCCTTTATCGGAACGTCGGGGTAAATTTACAGGAAGTTCCCGACGTGCGCTTGTCTCCACTTGACCGGGCCGGCCGAATGGCCGTTTTCCGGAACTTTTTGAGTACCTGATCAGGAGTGGGTACTGGGAATGGCCCGATAAAAGGCCTGGTGAAGATGCTGGGCGGGAACACTGCGGATTGGTTGTAACTCAGTTGAAAACTCAGGAGGAAATAGGAGATGCATATATGTGGCGGGAAACATGAGTTGTTAGAGAGACAAGCGATGGAAGCCATCGCTGCATATAGCTCGGCATTAATTCATCTCGAGATCATGACACCACCCTCTGTTGCGCCAAGGCCTAATGTGCGTTTATAAGACCGGCGAAGCCGCAATATTACCTCAATATTACTATCAAGCGTGGCGGCACGAATGCCCGCAATTCTCGCAACATGATGCCGCCACGGCGCGTTCATAAGACACACAGTTTCGGTAATATTACGCTGATTTGTCGGCACGGTGTGTCTTATACAAAGGGCTATAAATGCGCCGACCAGCTCCGGTGGCCTAGTGGTATGAGTGTCCGCCCCGGGACTGGGAAATTGGGGTTTGAATACCGGTCGGGTCATACCAAAGACTTGTGGGACCCAGTGCCTCCTCGCTTGACACTCAGCACTAAGGGGTTGGATTGGGGCTTAAACCACCAAATAGTTCCCGAGCACGGCCAAAGCTGCAGCTCATCACTCCCCACCATGGGGATGGGTCAAATGCAGAGATGTAATTTCACCAGTGTTTGATGATGACTAATGGGACTTTAACTTGACTTTATTGTTGCTTCCTCCATTGTGTCGCTCTTTGTTTACTGCTGTTTTTTTCACGCATTTTGCGCTGATCGATGACGTAACTCACTGCGCAGCAGTCGCGATGTGCTGACGTTTCATCAAATTCCTTACAGGGCTAAATATATGTGGAGACGCAACAGCTTAAGAGGACTGGAGCTTCAGATCTCACGGTCAATTTCAGGCTCACAGATTTACCCTGAAGTTCCGATAAAGGAAATGCACCTATTGTCTTGTTCGCCTTTTCACCACCACTCGGATGGTGTAAACACAGGCTCGCTCCTGCTACTGACAAAGCACACACAGATGAACTACTTCTATATCAGTTGGGGCCTTTTCAGTCTGTCTGCAGTGGGTGTCATGGGAACACAAGTACTATATTTTGCTTCCTTTGACTCTTTATGTTTTTGTGTTCTCATGGCCTCATAAAATGTCAAAAGAAAACATAAAGCTCAGACATTTGTAGTTTGTTTGGCAACCTGCCCTTTCTGAGATTGCTATACACTTCAAATACATCTACAGCATAGACAAACTTATAGTTGTGTTTCCAAGCCAATGTGGAGCCAGGCCTCTAATTCCGACACCCTCGCTTCCAAAGCTACAAAAATACTACATTTATTACATGTACCATTATCACTAAAGGGGGCAGATGAGAAACTTAACATCTGACACACAGAACAAGACATAGGACATGCTGAGGCTAAGCTAATTAGGCGAGCAAACCCTTTTAACACCAAATAAAACAGCATGCAAAACACAAAGAGTTTCATAAAAATTAGGTGCAACAACAGAACGTGTGTGTTTTAGTGTGCGTATGTGCTACAATAACTCAGAAATGTCTCAGTTCAGAGACATCACACCAATTTATGTGAGCCACAAACACACAACAGCTACACGGAGTGCAACACTGAAAACAGGAAGTGACGCAAAACGCCTTACCGCGTACTACAAACTACTGCAACTACTACTACTACTACAAACTACCTCTACTACTACTTACTATAACTACTAATACTACTACTGCTACTACAAACTACTGCAACTACTACTACTGCAAACTACCTCTACTACTACTTACTATAACTACTAATACTACTACTGCTACTACAAACTACTGCAACTACTACTACTGCAAACTACCGCTACTACTACTTACTATAAGTACGACTACTGCTGCTGCTACTACAAACTACTGCTACTTCAAACTACTGCTGCTACTACTACTACTGCTACTACAAACTACTGCAACTACTACTACTGCTACTACAAATTACTGCTACCACTACTTACTATAACTACTACTACTGCTGCTACTACTACAAACTACTGCTGCTACTACTACTACTACTGCTACTTCAAACTACCGCTACTACTACTACTACTACAAACTACTGCAACTACTACTAATGCTACTACAAATTACTGCTACTACTACTTACTATAACTACTGCTACTACTAGTACTACAATCTACCGCTACTACTGCTTACTATAACTACTACTACCACCACTACTACTACTGCTACTACAAACTACCACTACTAGTACTTACTATAACTACTACTACCACCACTACTACTACAGCTACTACTACTTACTATAACTACTACCACCACTACTACTGCTACTACTACTTACTATACCTAATTTGATTTCAAATTTTTCATAGTTGATTTTAGTTACTAGGTTAATGAGTGTCAAAGTTATGCAGGCACAATAAGGTTGAGCTGAGGTGAGTAGCTCAAAACCATGATCAACCTACCTAAGACACTATCATGAGTAATAAAGAACCCACATTGTTATTAATATGTGCCTGAAGACCTCACCAGTGAAGCAGGCCTTAGCAACACGTTGAATGAACCTTTTCTGAAGCTGCACTCTAGTAAGTTTACTGATATTGTGGAACAGTGGCAAAACAATTAAAACTTTTAGTGAAGAACACATTTAAATTGTTTTCCTGAGGTAAATAAAGACTAATAAAATGTTCCAGCCTCGAAACTCCTCCTGAACCTGCCGTGCTTTAAAAATGCAAGGGAAATGGGAGCATGAGAAAGGTCAGTTCTGATGGTGAAAAGGTCCTATTAATTTTACAACATCCCATTATCAGATAGTCTGACTTTTTTCTGCAATCTCCTGGTCCGTCTGACTTTTCCTCTGGTGGAAATAGGACGGTTCACTGGGGAAGCTTGAGACTAGTCTGCTGTTGGAAGCTACTGGCTGTGCTGATGATGAAACAGCTCGTAAACAACAACATCACTCTCACCGTCTGTTTTATTGACTGAAACTAACCTTCAGGGCTGTGCTTAGTCTGATGTTTACAGCATTTTATGACACTGGTTGGGAAATTATTGTTCTGCGTTATTATCACACTGTCGCAGTGACAAAGTGCATATTAAGACCCCAGCAGTTTTTTTAGTTTTAATATTTTTCCCAAGAGGGTCATCTCATTTGATCATAATCATCAGTTGAGAGCTCCCAATTTATTTAGTCTTTTCCTCTGTGGTTTTTAAGATGATTTGTTTTTATTTCTAATGAATTTCTGTTGTATTGATTGATGGGTGACTAAGCTGAGGTATGTTCAGGAAATTTTTGTCAGATCTCTTGTAGGAAACGATTACAACAAATTATACAATCATGAGTTTGGAAATCTGAGATTTGGTCTTTAAAAGCTACTGTCAAAAATAAACAAAGCCAACAAGATAAATAATGATGTTTTACCTTTTGTTGTCAGTTCAAAGACACGGATAATAGTTAGAAATTCAGATCATACCGAAACTAGGGGTGTCAAATTATTGCATTAATTGAGATTAATTAATTACAGCCACATTTAGTGCACTGTTTTTTTAATCGAGTTAATCTCATTTTAAATCTATAACTTCACTGGGATTTTTCTAGCCTACCTGTTGGGATTTTTTAGTTAATTTTTTTATTTTTTATTTTATGTAATTATATTTATATTTAACTATCATGCCATAGCACATGTCAGAAGTGAGAGAGTGAGTGCTTAATGCTTTTTCTGCATTTTATTTTGTGATAAACTGTCAGTTTTGATATGCTAATTTACAGCTCTGTTACTTACAGGTCTATTTTAATTTTAGTAACAAGTTCTGTGATCAGTATTTGCATTGCTCAAAAAATAAATAATGTAATGAATTTAAATAAAAATACATCAAAAACAGCCCTTAGTAGGTGAGATTAAAAAAGAGATTAATTAGATTAATTAATCACAGGTCATAATTAATTAATCTAAAAAAATTAATCTTATGACAGCACTAACTGAAACATGGGTTCATTTTTAAGATCTTGAAATTTCCTGAACATACCTCAGCTTTAACAAACTACAGTAAATGAGTATTTCTTGTCAAAATGAACACTTTTTCTTTGGCTAATTCCATCAGAAAACGTTTGCTTGGACTTTCATCATAATTCTGCTGGAATAACCATGAAATGTTAAAGTTAAGGCAGTGCCAAGGTTATAGAATAAAAAAAAAATCACAGGGATTTTACTTGCTTAAAGATGCATTTTGACCGTTTTTTTTCTCGTCTTGATCCTTTTTTCTCCAAACTGAGGAATTCAAACACACATAATATGTTGGCTGATTGTAGCGTTCCCACGGGACCCCTTTTATAAAAGATTACTTCAAGTTTTAGTGCTTAAAAGGTTTAAAAGTAAGTGATAATTTAACGTGCTAATTACACCATAATTGCCTGCTTTTAGATTTTGAACAGTGAAATATAGATGAAATTCAGCAGAAGTTCATAATTATGGAAGTATAACTAGCATTTTAGTTGGAGATTTCTTCTAATGGTATCTGAAGTAAAATGGAAGTGGTAACTTAGCATTTCTTAGAAAGCATTTTTCCACTGCACCAGTGTTCCTAACAGCATTGGACCTGTGCCAATTGGACCGAGCTGCCTTTGGAAGCAGATTTGTGATCGACATAATGTGCAACGGCAGCCATTACATGATAGTTTATTTCCAAGTGCTTACAGTCATTAATCTGCTTCAGATGTCTTTCTGAGAAATGTTCTGGTGAGAAACGATCCTGGCTGGTGTTGCTTTGTCTGTCAGGATGTCCAGGAAACGCCAGATGAACCTGGACCAGGGTTTTTGCACTCTAAGCTTTCATTTGATCACCATTACTCTGCTGTCCAGTCACAGTTGTGCTGCTTTTGTGGGCCGTAATTATAGCGTCTGTGAGAAATCTTAGAGAAACATTTTCATTATCATGTTTTAAAGAAAGAGTACAGCTTCAATGTGATTCATTTGTTTCTGAGCATGTTGGCAGAACTCTGCTCCCTGATTGAACTGAGCCATTGGCTACTATTATAGAGGCTGGATTTAATTGGCTCACCTTTGAATTCAACGCATCTGTTCAGGGTCTCTGACCTGAGAGCTCTAAATCAGACCTGATGGTCTAAATGTCACATTTTTAGCTGGGTTTGTAATTATTATTTTTTATTATTTCATACTTATTTTATCAAAAATACATTGAAATGGAACTGAAATGCTGCTGTCAGGATAATCATGAATCCCACCACATTGGTATTTATAGCATGCATAATAGTTGCATAATCCTTAGTGTGGACATGTAGGCTACTGCACAATGTTATTTATATTGTATTTGAATGAATGAAATACACTCAGATGTTTGCAGTAGGAATTTGATTGATGTTATTCTAAAGATGACTGAAGTGGATGTCGCTGATATAAGCTATAATAATTCAAGATGGCTGCCTCAGCCTGATGCCTTTGTGAAATACACCAATAACTAAAACTCAGTCAGTTTTCCAGATATTGAGCTACATTTCAATACAAACTCTAGGTGCTAACAGATCTGTGGTCAGTTTGGTATTTCCCAGATTTGAAGGTTTTTATTTAAAACAGGTCAGATAATAAAACAAAGAGTTCACATAAGTTAGAACTAGCTCAGTGGCCTAGTGGTATGAGTGTACGCCCTGGGACTGGGAGATCGGGGCTCAAATCCCGGTTGGGTCATACCAAAGATTTTGAAAATATGGGACCCAATGCCTCCCTGCTTGACACTCAGCATTAAGGGATTGGATTTGGGAGTCAAACCACCAAATGGTTTCCAAGTGTGGCTGCATCTGCAGCTCACTGCTCTCCCAGGGGATGGGTCAAATGCGGAGACACATTTGACCACACATCAGTGTGTGTGACAAATAATGGGACTTTAATCTTTAGGAAAGTAATAAAACAGCTTTAGTTTAGCTAAAGGCGTCTTTATATTTAATATAATATGCTGTATTTCTACAAATCTTCTCAAACCCCTAGTAAGTCGTGACAGACGGCTGCTGATCCAGGTTCTGTTGGAGGTTTCTTCCTCTTTAAGGGAAGTTTTCCTCTCAACTGTCGCTACATGCTTGCTTAGTATAGGGATTCCTGTAAAGCCTCTGACACAACAAGTCAGTGACTCGATTCAATCTGCTGGGTTTCCTTACATAGGAAACTTTTAACTAATTTGAATAATGAACAGAACTCAATGCACTGATAAATAGGTTCAATTGGAATGTTTACTTTGTGAAGCGCCTTGAGACGACTCTTGGGATTTGGCGCTAAATAAATAAACTGAATTGAATTACAGTGCTTATCTTCCATGGATAATGAATGAATGAATGGTTTATTCCAAGCCAGTATAAAATACTGTACACACAAAAAATGGTTTTACACTCATGATAGACATCCCTAAAACATTTATTTATTCAGTATTGTTATTATTACTCAGTTAAACATCTGTGTTTATTTTAAGCTCCTCTACACAGTTTTGTAATGTATTTGTCTAGAGAACAGACCATGTTTGACCTTGTTTTCATTTCTTTTCATCCCTTTCTCGTTTGGCAGCATATCACCCCCGACAGCTACATTCCCTGCCTGACGGATCTCTGCAAGGCTTTGTGGGAGGTGATGCTGAGCTACTACCGCACGATGCAATGGCATGAGGAGCATGACAAACAGGATGCTTCTCCTACTCCAGGTAGGGACCTTTAAGTGTTTTATTTCATCAATTATCTGAGTGCAGCAAAAAGCTATCAGCTTCAGAGTCTGGGACCAAACAACAAGCTGTTTGCAAAGATATAAAGACAGTAATCCCCGCTCATGTTTTTCTGACTCCATAGTAGGAATAAATTACTTTTCTCATTGTTTCACTATTTAGCATAAGCTAATGGTTGAAATCTCAACCTCCTCTTCAGCCTCTGAAACGGTCGTCTTCACCTGCACAAACATAAAATCTACTCTCTTCATATCCACCAACACTTATGAGAATGCTATTCCCTTTCTGTCATTTCCACACATAGTAGGTCATTAGCATTATAGCTAACAGAGGAATGGTTCAGTGAGGATGTATAAAAATGAAAGAATAGGTTTTATGAGCACTAATGTTTTAAATTTCTGCACAGTATAATGGTATGTGTGCTAAAGTGTGACATATACTGCATCATAAACTCTTTTCGTTTGGTTGTGTGCAGTAGTTTACTAACCAGGCAAGCCTGTATATGTGTCTGACGATGACCCATAGACAGGTCTAAGTCATGGGGTTAGGGTCTACGGCTGTCTTTCAAACAGTCTCTGCATGCTGTTGGACAACAAACAACGTTTTGAACAAAGTTTTTCCAACAGAACATGCTCAAACACTTTCAACGCTATATTAGCCAAAGCAGGCTGGTGATTTTCTGAACTGTTATTTCTACCGTACCGCTTCTATCTTTAATCACAGGCACTAATAAAGCAGACATCATATTTTCAGGTTAAGCTCAACTTCATTGTCATGACTCTTTACACCATTAAATATATCAAATAGTGTCTTCTCCATAACTCAGCAATATTCTCTAATCCTGTCAACCCATCGTTGTTAGCCAGTAGTGGCATTTTACTGCTGGTAATTTTCTTGACATCTGTCCACATCTGTCCAGAACCCAAACCCAAGTCTTATTTGATAATTAGGTAGCTCATGATGGAGAGCGGGTTGTCCAGTAATCGGAGTGTTGTAGGATCGATCCCGACTCTTGGCAGAGAATGCTGCTATTGTGTCCTTTTTTGCTACACAGATATTTGTTAGCACTATAGACTCCTTAAATGTTATTGTTTACATCCTGTTATTGCGCACATCCACACAACACTTTATGGCAAAAGAACCCTCTTCAGCTGCTATCTAGAGCTGTATCTCCGCGATTTAAGCTAACAAAATAAAACCTAGGGATTTAGGTATTAATTTTGTGTAATTATATAAAAAGAAACTAATTTAACCTGGTTACAAAGGCATACAAGTCATTAGATGGCTAGAATATTTTTATTCTGTCATGAGACTTTGGCTCTGACAAACTCTCTTCGTGGCTGTCAACCATTGCCTTTGGCATAGTTTATCAGCTGGAAACTTATACAATTTTATGTTACGTCCTTCTTTCATCTACTTGTGCAGCCTACAACACTACGTGTATTAACCAGATATATCACACTTTTTAACTACATTTTATTTCGCCATGATTTAGCTCAATTTATTGACAACTGACAGATAATAAATATAGTTGTCAATGGGGATGGGCCAGAAGCTGGGGTCGGGATCTTGAGCGTGTGACATCACCCGTTACATTGAATTCACGGTTCCATTATACAATGTTAGCTTAATTTCATGATCTTGATTCTGGCACTTGTTATCACCACATATTACAGCATCTATTGGAAAATCCAGTTTGCTTAGGTGTTCACAGATTGGTATTGTTAAGTTTAGACCATTCGAGCTTAGAGCATCTGCTCCTTCACATCTAGAGGAGCTGTGGTAGTTTGGGTATTTGGTTAGGATGCTTCCTGGATGTTTCAAGGAGGCCCTCAATTTGACCTAGAACACGCTGGAGGGATTATATTTCCAAGATGGCCAAGAAACACCTTGGGATCCCACCAGAAGAGCTGGTGGAGGAGGATCCAGATAATGGACGGAGAGACGAGACGGAAAACAAAAGAAAAAGGATATGCTGAATAGAATATTTTACCACAATGGCAAAGCCAGTGAGTAAACAATCCACAGATAATAACTGCTATGCAAGACTTTGGTCTGCATCACTCCATCACTCCAGTAGATCCCTTCCTGAATCATGCCAACTATAATTTGAGTTTAAACACAAGCCTCATTTTCCAGAAAATCCTCCAAAACCTCTCAGTACTTGAGAGATGGCAGCCATGTTTAGTTTTAATTGTTTAATGTTTTGAAGACTTGCTGCCAAATATCTAAAAATGAACAGCTGGTTTTGGACAACGTTCACATCTCACTACTAGCAGGTCAAAGTTTAGGCTGAATGTTCACGTTATCTGTTATTGTTCCATTTCAAATGTTATTGAAAGGGATTAAAGGTGGATTTTTAATGTCATATTTCCACTGACCATTACCTGGTATGTGATGTGGCATCTGCTGCAGGGGCTGAGATGTGGGCCGCACCAATTACCATGTTCATGAATCTCCATTTACTGAATAAAAAACGATGGTTTAGAGTCAAACACCAAGTTATTATAAGGCCCTTTTAGTAGCAACACCGTTAAAGTTCCCAATTTTCAGAAACAAAGATGAGATTAAAGTGGAGCAATAGCTGCTGGGATTGATATTTAATACTGCAGCGGTTAAAACTATTCATCTCCGTTTTGTGTGAATCACTTCATCAATTTATCATTAGTGCTCTCTGCCTTCTCACATTTCTCACAGCTTTTCACACAGTGTGTTTCACTTTTCCCCAAACACACTCTCAATACCACCACTCCTTAGTGAGCCCCTGACTTCCACAGCCATCAGTGGGCTCATTAAACTGAACCCCCCCCCCCCCCCCCCCCCCCCCCATGTGTCGAGATGTCAAGGTGTCCCCCATGCCTTGTGCTGTTTCATCTTTTAGTGTATCACACAATTGTTTGCAACAGAACTGTCAAAAATTATAAATGACTCAAGTTATGATCTGTGAGATTTGGGGCTCAAGAGCAGCGTTTGAAACTCGCCTTCAAGAAAAGCTTCTTTTGCAATGTTATTCTTTTAAAATAACAGGCATGTGAAGGGAAGATGTCAAAAGCTTTAAAGCCACATTTCTGAACTTTGCGGATATATGCTCTCTGTCGCCCTCTCAAGGCTTGCTGCGTAAAGTCATTGTTGTAAAATCAAATCTCTCTCTCTCGCGCATACGAGGCATGTTTACATTACTAATGTCAGGCAAAACAACGAAAACAAACTTTTCCACCTCCACACATTGAATAAATAGTTTTATCAGGACTGTATAACAACTTTATGCCCGACCAAACACAATAACACAACAATAATAAGCTCTCCAGCGAGGAAAAGACGACTCAATATTAACTCTGGTCTTTGCTCTTGCTCTATTGCGTTCTCTTTTTCTTTTCCTAGATTCCTCTGATAAGGGATTTCTAGCTTTCTTTGGTAGATCGGCCATTGATCAAGTCTCTAAACTGCGGGTCTACGTTATACTTCTATGGCAAGCCAAATGGATAAAAAGCGCACGTTCTAAACTCACGTTATGTCCGCCAAAACACGCGTTTTTAGAACGCACGATTTCTGCCCCCTATGACGTCAAAACGCACGTTCAAGACATGTGCGTTTTTGCAGACATAACACGCTTTTAGAACGCACGCTTTTTTTTACCTCTTTGGCTTGCCATATTGTGCCATAAAGCAACACGCAGTCAGAACTTCCGCCGGCGGGTTGACGGTCAAAAACTGTATAGTGCTGTAAACAGATGTGGGACCCCCTAACACCATTACAGCTCCAAAAATGAACATAATAAATGATAGTATGCCACCAAAACTTTACAAAAAAAAACATTATTTTGAGGTGTAAAAGTTGCAGAATGTGACTTTAAAACTTTTGTAATTTAAGTGGGTGTAAACTCATTTTTCATATTTTAGAGAATTACCTAAACCTGAATAAAGATTCAAAGTTGACTTTTTAAGGAGACTGCCAGCATCAAATTATGTCAGTAGATAACAGAATTCCAGTGTTTAGTGATTAAAACTGTGAGTATAAACCATTAAACCAAATTTATGTTTGTTACTCTAGAATCAACAGAGACTAGCAGATAAATGCTAAAGTCAGGCCCCTGTAGCATAAAATCTAAATATATTTTTGTAACAGACATTAGTGAACATCATCATCAACATCTAGTTAAACTTTCTTTTCACTTTGATTAATGAAGATGATGTGAGGAAGAAAACAAGGACAGAGCACTGCTACTAAAGCTGAGCAAAGCTGCTATGGAAGCCTGGATGTCCAAATATGATTAATTTTACAGCCCTGTTACTGTTATCCTTTAAGGTGCTCTCTGCCTTCTCACATTTCTCACAGCTTTACCCATATTTTTAACACATTTGCAATGGTCTCTAGTAGGAATGAATGCCTTGTAAGTTGTACTCTGAAGGAAAAAAAATCTGGTGCACCTGTTTCAGAAACTTGAAGTGGGCTAGATCAGAGTTAATTTGAAGATTTGAGCAGGATTTGGAGTCTTATTTCCTGATATTTGGACATCTCATCTCATCTCTGATTGGCTAACAGCAACACGACTCTACCACTGACTCAGTTTGCTCTGCAATGTTGATGTTTTATCTCCACTAATAACACAAGCCTGGAGGAGTTCTGCTGTGTGGTGGAGTTGCTAATGCTAACAGTTAGCTTCTACTAATCGAGATGTTCTCTGATGTTTTCTGGACGCTAAACCAACAACAGCCTCCCCCCCCGCGAGTTAAGATGGGTGAGTCCATGAATGTTAAGTGACAGTGTGATGTCATGCTGTCAGGATTTTCTAATCCTAGAATTTCACCGCCTATTTTCTATCAGAAGCAAATGCAGGAGATAGGTGTAGGAGACTATTTTCATGTTCATAGCAAATTCATAAAACAGATTAGCTTAAAGCATTGTTGCCTTTTAAGAACGTTCTAACATACACTGCTCACAAAAATTAAAGGAACACTTTAAAAAAAACACATTAGATACATCAGATCTCAATATGAAGTTGGATATCTATACAAATAACGACAGGGCAATGTCTTAGGAACAAAAGGATGCCAAGTCCTTTAATGGAGATAAAAGTTTTCAGCCTACAGAGGGCTCAATTGTGTAGACACCCTAAAATCAGAGTGAAATGAAGATGTGGCAGGCTAGTCCATTATTTCAAAAACTTAATTTCTGCAACTCAAAATGCTTTTCAGTATCTTGTGTGGCCCCCACGAGCTTGTGTGCATGCTTGACAACGTCAGGGCATGCTCCTAATGAGACAACGGATGGTGTCTTGTGGCATTTCCTCCCAGATCTGTGTGAGGGCATCCCTGAGCTCTTGTACAGTCTGAGGAGCAACCTGGCGCCGCCTAATGGACCGAAACATAATGTCCCACAGATGTTTTATTGGATTTAAGTCAGGGCATCGTGAAGGCCATTCAGTTGTTTCAATTCCTTCATCCTCCAGGTACTGCCTGCATACTCTTGCCACATGAGGCCGGGCATTGTCGTGCATTAGGAGAAAACCAGGACCTACTGCATCAGCGTAGGGTCTGACAAAGGGTTCAAGGATTTCATCTCCATACCTTATGGCAGTCAGAGCACCATTTCCTAGGCAGTAGAGGTCTGTGCGTCCCTCCATGGATATGCCTCCCCAGACCATCACTGACCCACCACCAAACCTGTCATGTTGAACGACGTTGCAGGCAGCATAACATTCTCCTTGTCTTCTCCAGACTCTTTCACGTCTATCACAGGTACTCAGGGTGAACCTGCTCTCTTCTGTAAAAAGTACAGGGCGCCAGTGGCGGACTTGTCAATTCTGGTGTTCTTGAGCAAATGCCAGTCGAGCTCTACGGTGCTGGGCAGTGAGCACAGGGCCCACTACAGGACGTCGGGCCTTCAGGCCATCTTCATGAAGTCTGTTCCTGATTGTTTGGGTAGAGACATTCACACCAGTGGCCCTCTGGAGGTCATTCTGTAGGGCACGAGCAGTGCTCAGCCTGTTCCGCCTTGCACAAAGGAGCAGGTATCGGTCCTGCTGATGGGTTGTGGACCTTCTACGGCCCTGTCCAGCTCTCCGAGAATAACCGCCAGTCTCCTGAAATCTCCTCCATGTTCTGGAGATTGTGCTGGGAGACACATTAAACCTTCTTGCTGCAGCACGTGTGGATGTGCCATCCTGGAGAAGTTGGACAACCTGTGCAACTTCTGTAGGGTTAAGGAATCGCCTCATGCTGCCAGTAGAGATGATTACTCAAGCCAAAACTAGCACGAGTGGAAAACCAGCCAAAAAAGATCAAGAGGGAGAAACTTGAAATGACCTCCACATGTTAAACCAGTCCTGTTTTGAGGGTTTTGTAATTGTTGCCACTTTAGTGCACCTGTCGTTAAGTCCATGAACACAAATACAGCTGAAAGTGATTAACAATGCCCTCAGCTGCTTAATCAACCAGAAAATTATCAGACAGGTTTACTTGATTTCATGCCAGGCCCAATAACAAAAGTGTTCCTTTAATTTTTGTGAGCAGTGTAGTATAGCTATAAATATATCATGGAGATAAAAAATAATAATAATAATAAAGTGTTTTTCTTGCATTTGTCTAAAATCCTCCGCCAAAAACACGTTTTGGACCGAAAGCTACTATCGGACCATGTGGTTGTTATTTATTTAGGTGAGTTTTAAAACTATTAACAGTATTCCTGTTTGTGCTGTTATGAGTATTGTACAACAGTATCTTTGTTGGATTGACAGCTTGACTCAGAAACTCACCACTTCTGGCTTTCCCCTAAAATCCGTTTGATCCAGGCGGAGCAGTTTGAGATTTATTGAAGCAATTTTCAGCTAAAGGGACGTATTGATGCTGCTCTGACACCGCTCCACATGGTAGTCTGTCTGAGAGAAGGAAAACAACACAGACACAAAAGAGATGAGAGTGACCTGATGATGGAGGAGGAATCGTGCCTGACAGTAAACAGCGCTCTAACATCTGCTGGTCATCCGGCATCGGCCTGTCGGGCTTCGAGCGGCTGTCAGCCTCTCATCTCTTTTGGGGGTTTATGAGTCTGACTCTTATTGGATGTTGACTGGCATCCAACACTGACAGCTGCTCTGAGCTGAGTCATCAGCTGCCGGCAAAGGACTTCTGATTTCAGTGATGTTTAATTAAGATTCACTGATGGATCTTTTGCTGAAACTATTATTAGAGGCTCATCGGTCAGGTTTTAAAATTGCAATAACAAAAGCTGTCCCATTATGTCGTCTTTGTTTACCTGTAGATGAGGCAGCAGCAGCAGAGTCTGATGAGGTGATGGTGGACCGAAGCTACGTGAAGAAGAAGCTGGAACATGGACTCACCCGGATCTGGCAGGTTCGTTCCTTCCCTGCTTTTGATGTTTTTCCCAGTTCATTTGTATTCTTTTACTTCTCCTCCCACAAATTACCAACCCTCTCTGTCTCTTTCCTCAGGATGTCCAGCTGAAAGTGAAGTCGTACATCCTGGGAACAGACATGTCTAACTTCAAATACGATGATTTCATCGTGGTTCTGGATGTCATCAGCAGGTACGCCTCAGGATCAGCGGCGCGCCTGATTCATTCTCGTTTCCACTAATTGGTCTTCATTGTCTTCCCACCGCTGTCCCCTTTTTCATGTCTCATATTAATCAAGTTGAGCTTCAGAACTTCCTCACACGGCCTTCCTCTGTCACTGTAGCCCACTGAAATTACACAAACATGCTTCTGCATAGTTTCTCAGAACCAACTTTTCTAATAAATAGGTTTAAAATGTAGTTTTAGAATGACTTAAAGTAGTTTCCTTAAATATTTTATGAGATGTGCTGTTAGCTTTTAGAGTGCATGGCTGACAAAAGTTTAAAATAGGTCTAAATAAACTAAATGAAGAAAATAAGTGCTCTGCTGTTCTCTAACACATCTGCTACTACTACCTGTGTAGTGCCCTGCAGCTTACATTTATGAGGATAAGTACTTTTACATCATCTCTGTCTGCCCCTGCCGGCTCTGCTGTCTGTCAGTCAAACCCACTCAGCAGTCAGAGCCTGGGGGATTTTAAACCTACTGGTTGTTTTTATAGATCTGCAAAACTATTTTTCTGCATCTGATCATAAAACATACAAAAAAAAAATCACTTTTGCTTTTATGGATTTTAGAGGAAATACAAAAATCATGATTGTTCAGCAGCAAGTGCTTTATATGTTTATTGTGGAAACTTATTTTTCTCTTAAAACTAATCCACTATTGTAAAGAATTATAATGAATTATATTTGATTGATTTTAGTAATGGTTTTGATCACATTTAGCTTCTTTTTCAACTGGCTTTATGGTTTCTCCTCTCTCAGGTTGATGCAGGTTGGTGAGGAATTCTGTGGGAGTAAATCAGAAGTCCTTCAGGAGTCGATCAAACGTCAGAGCGTCAACTACTTTAAAAACTATCACAGGTGAGAAAAGCTACTGCTATACACTTATAAATATCTGTCAGTCTGTCTGTCTATCTATCCCTCTATAGACATGTACACACGTAAGTGTACATATCATGTGTGTGTGTATATATATACATATATATATATATACATATTCTTGCATGATTAAAATGCGATTAATCAAGATTAATTAATTACAAAGCCTCAAATTAATTACATAATTTTTTTTAATCGAGTCCCACCCCTAATATATATATATATATATATATATATATATATATATATATATATACATATATATATATGTATGTATATATATATATATATATATATATATATATATATACATATATATGTTATTACAGTTTATTACTGTAGATCGTCCTAGATCGACGTAGATGCACATGTAAACGAACTGGCAGACTAGAGGTGATAGGAAACAGCAGCAGGATGGAGGTGATGAGATGGAGGTGATCTGGGTGTGAAATTACACCAGAAACTGAAAAAAGAGAGCAAGAGGTGATGGAGCCGTGTATATCTAAAAGGCAGGCGGGGAGGCTGCCGGTGTGCAGCTCAGTGAGCATTAAGTCTGATTCTCTTTCCAGATCTTTGTCACGTCTCTAAAAATCTCTGACTGGGTAGCGCGAAGGCTTTTGGGGGTGTAGAGTTTGGTGTTATGGTTTGTTTTTGCCAGTGTTAGAACACATATGCTGGGCTCACTGGTAAATCTGATTAATTTTCCAGTTTATAAGCGACTTTAGGCTCCTGTAGTTGTTTATCTTTGTGTCTCGTCACTGTCACTTCACACGGTGGTAACCTGCTTCATCCAGTCACATTTATAGTCATCAGAGTCCTTTTCAAAATGATAAACTGTGTTGAAGTTGGGCAGATGTCTGACGTTACCACCTCCTGGTGTTTTTCTTCTACCTTCTGTATTTCAAACACTTTTAAAGTAAGAATAAATGGAGCTGCAGTGTTTGAAGTCAACACCACACTGACATTTCTCATGAAAAGACCTGGTATTAACCTGACAGGTGGGCAGCAGGGTGGCTGTTTGAGCGTTAACACATGGAAACGTGTTACCAACAACACACACCTGTCCTCCAGCTCAGCATCAGTATCCTTGTTTGTGTGTTTAACCAGCAGCCCTCAGGGTTCAGCATCTCCTTGGATTGTAATAGGATAGTTTTTGTTTTACTCTTTATATTTTTATGATCTTCCTCTCACCCTGTTCCCCTTATCTTTGCAAATCCCCTGAAGGGCACGACTGGAGGAGCTGAGGATGTTTCTGGAAAATGAGACGTGGGAGCTTTGTCCAGTCAAGTCTAACTTTAATATCACCCAGCTCCATGTGAGTATGAGACACACACTGAGAGGAAAAGGTGAGGTGAGGTAGCTTTCTTTCGCCTTTTTCCACTCACGACTCACCCATTGCACACATTATGGGGATAAAATTTGCATAAAGAGATGAAACTGCACATTATATAACACAGCATCAAACCACTGCTGTCCCCTGTGGTGCGTACACGGGGGGATCTGTTTCACACACTTTTTGGCAGCAGTTGAAAGAGAAAAGCATCAAATCTTGAAAACTCCACAGCCTCATGTGTTTAGATGCTGATTTCATTTAATGCCAGTAAAAAAACATAATTAGGTTGCCTTTATATCCAACTTATTTAGGTTAAAACCTGAAATGACTAAGAGAAGGAAATGAGACAAATTATTTGAAATACATTCAAAATTTCTCATTTTCAT
The DNA here is from genome assembly GCA_006937985.1 of Aphyosemion australe. Classification (NCBI taxonomy): domain Eukaryota; kingdom Metazoa; phylum Chordata; class Actinopteri; order Cyprinodontiformes; family Nothobranchiidae; genus Aphyosemion; species Aphyosemion australe. Next base: position 2,315,127 of record SSNS01000020.1, on the reverse strand, counting down.
TTTGCTTTGAAATATCCTGCAACAAATAAACATTAAAATCAACCTTTAAAAAGAGTCAAACAGGCATTTTTGATCTTATGCAAAATAACTTTCCAAACAGTGAGATTAACGTCTCAGGTTGTCTTGATGAATTTTGCCCTTATTTCCTGATTATAAAAGGAAAAATAAACTTTTTCTTAACTTAACTCAAGCTGTGTTCTGCAATAATTGGTCTTTTTTTCCCTATGTGTCTCATTTATTTATTCCAGGAGTTCAAGTTCATGGGCCAGTGTCGCTCTCCGTCCATTTCCCCGAGCAGACAGTCTTCGTCCTCGTCTGTCCCTCCCCAGGAGGAGCTGTCTCTGTTCCAGCAGTTCCTGCAGGATGGAAACCCCTTTGAGATGCACATTGAGCAGAAGGAGGAGGAGACGGAAGATGTGCTGGCATCTAACGGGGTAGGTGATGAAATCCATGGACAGATGCTGTGTTGGTCAAAATGTAGCAAAATGAATCTTTAGGGATTTTATGGGGGGGGGGGGGGTGCGCGCTCACTGCTGGGTTAAGGTGAAGATCAGGGTAGGGGGGGCACACACATCATGCTTGTTGCTAGGAGACCAAAAAGAAGCAGCTATCTTATTACAAGCAGCTTGAATGCTCGGTAGGTGTCAGACTGTCAGATGAACGCGGTGGCATTACATTTACTGATGATGAAGAGGAGGAGGAGATGAGCAGCAGTTAAAAGGTGTGGGTTTTAGAGAATGTGCACCTACAAAACAAACGCCTCCAGGTCTACGTCAGTGTGACAGCCTGATGTGGAGAGTTGGACCACGACTCATGAGAATAAAAACTAGATTCATGGTGCTGAACCTCAGAAGTGATCCACTCACAGTAAATGTTATACAGTCAAACTCTCACCAGCAGCAGCAAACGGCATCACCTCTGGTGCTCTCATGGGTCTGGTCGAGCAGAAGTTTCTATTCCATATTTCTGCTAAAGGCAACATTTACATTCATGTCAGGTTTGTGAAATAAAGTTTTGTTAAATGTAAGTGATTGGAGCTGTTTTATTTAAGATGGCAGCTGTCCACTTGCAGGTCCATTTGGACAGTACTGATCAAATAGACTCACACATATCAGTGGTGTTTGTGTTCTTGGAGGGGTACGCAGGTGTTGTGGCAGTAAACGTGTACATCACTGCTAGTTCTAGCTCTTGAGTGCTTCTGTAGTATCTGATGTTCACCTGCTTCTTCTACATAAAGCAACAGATCTTCATCAAAGGATTTGTCGAGTTAAGTCAGGTCATCTCCAAGATCTTGGAAAAGGTTGTGGCTAAACAACTCACAGCTGCTCTTGATGAACATAACATCTATGATAGTTTCCAGTCAGGTTTCTGTAGAACTCATTCTACTGAAACAACTCTTCTTAGGGTCTCTAATGACCTTCTGACTCAGATTGATGAAGGGGACTGTTCTGTTCTGGTTCTGCTGGACCTGACTGCAGCCTTTGACACTGTTGACCATCACCTGCTACTGGATAGGCTGAGACTGGGTAGGCCTTTCAGGAACTGCCCTGGAGTGGTTCTCCTCTTATCTTTCTGAGCATTCCTTCTCTGTGACCATCTCCAAGTTTTGGTCCTCCTCCACCTCCCTCGCCTATGGTGTCCCACAAGGTTCTGTTCTTGGACCCCTACTGTTCCTCCTTTAAAACTCTGTTAAAATCTGGATGGCTGGGAACTTTCTACAGCTGAATGAAGACGAGACTGAGATCCTCATCTGTGCCCCAGACAAGCTGGTTCCCAAAGTCAGAGACTATCTTGGTCAGCTTGCTTCTCACACCAAACCCTCTGTCAGGAATCTTGGTGTGACCTTTGACCCATCTCTCACCCTGGATTCTCATGTCAGTTCTCTTGTTCGCTCTTCCTTCTTCCATCTCAGGAACATTGCTAAGCTGAGTCCCATTCTGTCCAGCTCTGAACTTGAGATTGTTCTCCACACCTTCATCTCCTTACGCTTAGACTACTGCAACTGGCTTTTCACTTGTCTGAGTAAAACCTCCCTGAACCGTTTACAGGTGGTCCAGAATGCCTGTGCTAGACTGCTGACCAAGTCCTCCAAACACACCCACGTCACCCCACTCCTCTTCCAGCTTCACTGGCTGCTTCAGTTAACTTCAGGGTTCATTTCAAGATCCTGATTCTGGTTTTTAGGGCCTTACATGGACAAGCACCATCATACATTGGTGATCTTCTCAGTCCCTACACCTCCAGCAGGTCCCTGAGGTCCAGTGATCAAAGCCTACTGGTTGTGCAGCGCACCAGGCTAAAGACCAAAGGTGACAGATAATTTGCTGCTGTGGCCCCCAGACTCTGGAACTCTCTCCCCCTGAGCCTGAGATCAGTGGACTCAGTGGTCTCCTTTAAAAATCAGCTGAAAACTCACCTGCTCAGGCTTTGGTGTGACCTCCTGTTGATTCTTCATCACTACCTTCTCTTCATGCTGCTGTTTCTACCAATTCTGCCTTTCTCAAGATCCTGTATTACCTTTTCTTATTCGTTTTTGTCTTCCTTCACATTTTTTAATGAAATATTTTTCCTTTTTCCCCATTTTTATTACAATATATTTCTTTAATCATTTTTCTTTTGTTCTTGTGAAGCGCCTCATGATTTTTATCCTGAGGCACTATATAAAAAGTCGTTTCTACATTCAGTGATCCAGAGATTATCGTCTAATGGTTCAGATGTAGACACATTTGATTATTCTTTGACAAAATCAGGATTAAGAACAACATTTTTAAGGTTAATTTGCTAAATAACATGGTTTTGTCTCCTGACAGGCTAATAGTTTCAGGTGCAGCAGCGTTACAAAACCTCCACCTTGGTGTGCTCTTAAGCTTTTAATTCCTCTAATATAAAACCATTTTCTCTGAGTACGTGCTTTAAGAAGAGAAAATGTTGACTAATTTTAGGAAGGACGTATCTGAACTTTTATCTGAGACATGAAGGACTCTTCCCTCCACCCAACGCCCGTCATTTGAAGGCTATGTTCTTTGTGCTGACATTTTCTCAGGGGGTCCGTCTGATCTCTATCTCCTCTGATCTGTATCTTCTTTATTTTTAAGTACGAGTCAGATGAGATGGAGAAAAGTGTGTACCAGGACTACGACAGCGACAGCGATGTCCCTGATGAACTAAAGCAGGACTACATAGACGAGCAGACGGGCGATGTCCCTCTGAACCGGTGAGTTAAGGCCTTCAGGCTGACACGGCTTACGGGGTGATTACTCAGATTGTGAGTATTCAGAGGGAAATCCAGATGAATGGACTCCTCATAGTACAGTAGCAGGTTCTCTGATCTATCTGTGTGGTTTTTAAAAGATGTGAAATCACGCCGTTCTTGTGCCTTTAGCATTAATTTAGCTCACCTCTGACCCTACTTAGCAGGTAGAACGTTCTTTCAAAGCTTCTTTATAAAACGTCCTCAGCTTCATTCTTCTACCTATGAGGCTTCTGGCTTTTGAAGAATTAGTCACTATTCAATAATAGTCACGGTAATAATCCACCTTTCCTCACCTTCTGTATTCATGTGAATTGCACAGTAGAATACAGAGAATTTAAATGTCTCTCTCTTATTAAAAAATGATGAATTATAATAATCCTGTTTGCCCGAATGGCTCATTTAAAGCATTTTATCTTCATGTGTGAATTATTTAAAACCTGATTTAAATCTAGCAAACGTGATTTTATGCAACTAAATTTTCAAAGGTGTCTTTGATGATCTCCTAAATTAAAACTGAATGAAGCAAGTCCCAGAGATGACGGTAAACGTTACACCTGCACACAAATCATTTAGTCAACCCTCATCACAGATTCATAGTCCTGGTAATGATTTCCCATCATGCAAGTTCAGTGTGTTATTTATCATAAATGTGATGTTTAAGCTCAGTGCCTCATTACCTCACCGATCCGATAGGCCTGATATTATCGCTCCAACTGCTACTACCGCTCCTCGTTTGTATTAATCTGACACACCTGACAGATGGTCACTAAAATGCTAATTTCCTATTCTTTTTAAGCGGGGATGGCTAATGGTTAATTATTGAATGGGTTGCATGTTCACGTCCAGAAGTGAGTTGGCCCATGTGACGCCTGCAGCCGCTGTAACAACTGCTGGATAATTAGCCTCGGTGAGATGGTGTCAGGACTCTGGTGCTCCAGGACCACCAGTTCAGAGACTTCACCACCAGGGCCCGTCTGTTTCTCCTACCATGTGTAATGGGTTCTGATAGATCAATTAAAGACACTAAAGGTTTTGAACCCTGTCTGTCTTTGCAGATTAGTGATATTAACGTTAACCAAGTTCCCTTTTGTAAGTGTCTCCTCGTTCCTTCATCAGTGTGTCTAAAGAGAGCCAGAGAAGCAAGAAGAAGTCTGATTACAACCTGAGTAAGGCCAACGCACCGATTCTCACCAACACCACCCTCAACGTCATACGGCTTGTTGGTAGGCTCTATTCACACACACACTCACACACACACACACACACACACACACACACACACACACACACACACACACACACACACACAAAAACATGTTTTGGTCCTCAGTGTGTAGTAAGTACAAGAACACACACACAGAGACACAGACACACACAGGCCTGCTCACATTGCCATTTATTCATCAATTAAGCAAATGCTCCTGATTGGCCCGCACCGTGTCTGTGCGACTGAACTGCAGCGATGATGTTTAGCCTTCACCCTGAACTCTGACTCTCGTTTAAAAAAACATCTGTTACATTAGTGACGCAGGTGTGACGACATTTAGACCCCAACCTGACAAAAGGAGCTCCTGGATGACGCGGCCCTTATAATGTGGTGTTCATACACCAATCAGAGTTATTAACTTCACAGGGTCTGGTTTCATTTGAGTTCAGGTATGATGCCAGGGGAGAACTGGGGTTTCTGGTGTTCATGTAAAAGGTTTATTTCACAAAGTGCATACAATAAGTGATTGTTTTTGTTATTGTTAAAATCGTGTTGAGCTCTAATAACCTTCGGGTCATTTGGGGAAGGCTGAAGGATGAAAAAGCCTGTGTTTAATCCCTCATAGTCACCTCTAATGAAGTGTCTACTGGACTGTGATGGAATCAGATTGAACCCAGGGTAGTTGGTGAAGAATTTAAGAGAAAGTGTGCAAAAAAAAAAGAATGTGTGTGAGAAATGTTACCGTCTCAGAGGCAAAGGCAGCAAGATTGAGTTTATTTCTTTTTCCTTTTCTTTCCTTCACCAGCTCTTAGTCGGCGGTAACCTTGTTACACCCCTGTACCTCTGTATTTATAGCATTTATTACCTTTCTGCTAAATTAAATCCTTGCAATTTATATGCAAATGCAGCATGCTGCTGCTTTAGTTCTCCCCTAAAGGATGTAGTTCCACCATGATTAACTTACTGTGGTTTAACTGTTTTAATGTCAGAAAAATGTTACTACAAATCAGAAACGTGTTGTTAGTAAGATGATGCAGGCTGTAAATATACTCAAGCATAAACAAAAGAAAACTATATACACACACACGTATGTATTCAAATGTTTTTTTATTGATATATTAAGACAGTTTTTAATCTTTACTTTTAAGAAATGTGGTCAAGGCAAAGTGGCGCCTCAACCTCAGTGGTGCCCCCAAGGGGTGGCCATGGCCACCCCAGGGGAGACCACTCAAACCATAAATTCATCTTATTTAATCAAGACATAAATGTAAAACCCAATAAAAAAATACAATTAATGAATAAATAAATAATCAGAATTTTAAAAAAATATATATCTGCTGCTCACCATTTTCAAAAAAAGTTTATATCTCCATAGTTTTTCATGAAGACCGCAACAGGCAAATAAAAAACTGAAATGTAATTTTCTGAAATGTTTGTATTTCTCAAATTTTTTAAGTGTTTTGGATGCATATTGTTTTTTACTAATAAAAAAGAATAAAGGAGCAATGCAGTGCATCGCCACAGGCTAAACTCTCCCAGAGTTACCACAAGGACCAATGTGGTGCCACCCCAAAAATTTCTCTGGCCCCGTCTGGCCACCGTTATCAAAATTTTCTGGGAGCGCCTCTTCTCAACCCCTAGTCTTGAAACCACTGATAGGAAATACTAAGCATAGGGCTTAGAAAACTTATTTTTACTCTTCAACATGTGTCCTAAAGCATGTCCTTTTGTTGTTGACGCAGTTACAAACTATGGAAGACATCCCTTTTGCTAGAAGACCAGGAAGAAGTATTCTTTAGTGTGATAAACCTGTTCATCTCAAAAACGTGTCGATCTCTACCCTCTCCTTAGTCTCAAAGTTTACAGTACCTTTGGTCTCTCTACAGGGAAGTACATGCAGATGATGAACATTCTGAAGCCAATCGCCTTTGATGTCATCCACTGTGTGTCACAGCTCTTTGACTACTACCTTTATGCTGTCTACACCTTCTTTGGACGTAACGACATGGTACAGTATTTTCTTCTCTCCTGTTTTCAGAATTTCTGACTAAACCTTATTTGTGGACCTTGTTCTTTACTCACACCTGTTGACGTGCACAGTAATATTCTCACTGCTGGTATCTTCCACCAGAAGGCAAAATTCTGTGTTCTTTATGTTTCACAGCGCAGTCTGACATATATGAAACCACTCCATGTCAAGTCTTCCATCAATTCAAAGTCTTTGTCACGTCCTTGTAAACACAGAGCTTTACTTGAGTTCCTGTTGTTGGTGTTTCATCCAAATCACATTAGATGACATTTGTCATTATTTATTTCTTATTTTGGACTGAGAAAGAATATTTAAAAGAAGAGATTGAAGTTTTGGGGATATTTTCCTGAGTGTGTCGGTTTAAATGTAGAGAAGCTTGGAAGTAAAGAGTTTTAATGGTTCAGCTAAACTTTTATTTTTAACACGGGAAGAAATAGGAGAAAGTGTATGTAGTTTTTACTATTACCAATGACAATAAAGAGATACGTGCGTGTAATCAACACACACATTTTTCAAAAGTTTGGAACTTCTGAAGTGGTGTAATATTACTTCTGCTGCACTAAGACAATTGCATTTATTATCCCTAGAGATGGATTCCAGTGTGTTTATTAGATGATATCCAGTGAAACGCGGAAGAACAACTGCTTCCATATTTTCTCATTGTTGTCTGTCACAGTGAAAAGTTCCAGCTGAGTGATAGGCTGCAGATCTGCCAGTCCCCCCCTCTATAATGGCTATCATGTCATTTATACAGCGCCTCACAAAGAATAAAAACAGCAGCATTTGCTTCTTCATTGCCCTTGGGGAAGTGGTAATGATAGCAGGGAAATGACTTCTGTCCTACCGAGATGGAAAAGATAAAGACAAAGAATCCACCTCGGGGGAATCTGTTATTCAGATTATTGACATGTTTATCTGTGTGTGTGTGTGTGTGTGTCTGTGTGTGTGTAGAGGGAATCTGAAGTAAGAGAATTTGACTCGTCAGGGCTTTGCTTCTCTAACTGACCTCCTCTGGATCCATATTGAGTCTGTAAATATGTGTCAGCTTGTTATCATTGGTCTTCTAAAGGCAAAAACCAGCTGTACTGTTTTTACGTGTGTGTGTGTGCGCGCGTGTGTGTTGGCAAAATATCTCATGATTCATGGGACAGATTTTAGTAAAACTCAGGCAGCAATAACTAAATGGTAAATGGCCTGTATTTGATATAGCGCCTTCTAGAGTCCTAGAACCCCCCAAGGTGCTTTACAACACAATCAGTCATTCACCCATTCACACACACATTAGCCCTTTTTATAAGACGCACCGTGCCGGCAAATCAGCGTAATATTATCGTAACATTTTGTCTTATGAACGCGCCATGGCGGCAAGTGAAGCGGGAATATTGCGCCATTCGTGCCGCCACGTTTGATAGTAATATTGCGGCTTCGCCGGTCTTATAAATGCACATTAAGCCTTGGCGCAACAGAGGGTGGTGTCATGATCACGTGATGAATTAATGCCGAACTCCGGCTGGGAACTATATTGAAAATGAAAGTAAACATGGGCATAAGTTTCGCTTTTGTAAACAGAACCAGCTGAGATGATAAACTGGAGCGATGCAGTGCTCCGGGAGCTTCTCTCCGTTAGATCTGCAGCTCAGATCATCTGACAGCTCACAGGGTCTGTGGAGGACAGACACCTGTAGCTTCTTGTGAAAAAAATGTCATGAGCCCAGCTTTGAACGCAATAAAAAGCAAGTTATGTCCAAGATAAACGGAAGTCCATGACAGCGCAGAGACCGCCCCCATACCCCCTTTATACCATAGATATCATATATATTGCTAGATGCCTTAACTGGGAGTCGACAGCGTCCCTACACGGCGGCCATCTTACTTCGGACAGCTTACATTCAGTTCTCAATGGTAGCAGCTGAAAGGTGAGTGAACAGCTTAAACAAAAACACTCTTAACTCGATTCAATGTTAACGGATTTACAAGCGGGTTGCATTATTACAAACCTTATAACACATAGGCTTGATAGGACATACTTGCACATTTTTAAATTAACGGGCCAAAACGTCATATTTCACAGCCACATCTCTGGCGTTAATAACAAACCAAACCGTTTGAAAATTGGTTGAAAATTGAGCAAGTTAGAGTTATTTAAATAGTACATTCACCATTGACACCAATGTTACGAAAGGGGGCAGATGTCCGAAGTAAGATGGCCGCCGCGTAGGAACGTTCGTCCAATTAGCCTTTCGCCGGCCCCACCCCCAGAACGGCTATTGTCCAATCACACATCATAGAAACCGTTACTATCCGACAGCTCCAAACAAAATGATGAAGCTAAGCCTAATTTACTACTAAGCATTAGCCTCGATAGTAGTCGTGTCTCCTTTGTTTCCCTTCAGAACCTCCTCATCGAGCTCAACCAGCAAGCCAGCAAGCATGAGTGCTCCCCCCGCCCGCGGCTGAGCGGAAGTCCGCCTCCCAGACTATCCAAGACCCTTTTAGATAAGACACACCGTGCCGGCAAATCAGCGTAATATTACCTCAACTGTGTGTCTTATAAACGCACATTAAGCCTTGGCGCAACAGCGGGTGGTGTCATGATCACGTGATGAATTAATGCCGAGCTCCGGCCGGGAACTAAAAATAAAAGTAAACACGGGCATAAAAAGTTACATTTTATAAACTCAGCTGAGATGATAAACTGAGCGATGCAGAGCTTTTCTCCGTTAGAGCTGCCTGCAGCTCAGATCATCTGACAGCTGACATCTGACAGCTCACAGGGACACCGCGTTGCCGCCACAGCTCCTCGGATCCACGCGTCCCCGGACGCCGGACCTTCTCCCAAACTCCTTGTTCTCTGCTACGCTTCGCTCAGCAGAGCCGACACTAATATATCCCTCCACTGCATACCAGTGGCGGCTCGTCCATAGGGGGCGCTAGGGCGCCGCCCCACCACTCACAGGAAGGAGAAGAAGAAGATAGGAATCACAAAATATATTTAAAAAAACATAAAAAGTGAACTAAACGATCTATACACACCATATGGACTAAGTGCTGTGTGTAATCTGTGTTTAATAATGTTTTTTTTTTACTTTTAACACGGCCGAATCGTCGACGTACTTGTCACGTGTCCTCTCGCGGGCGCAGCAATCTTTACCATTGACTTAATATGGGCTAACTGGCGCATGTGCAGTGGGTCCCCAAACCGTCCACAACGAGAAAGAATAGGAGAGCGGTTGGTCGCATCTTTTAGCGATCGTCGCCGCCTCACCGGGTGAATTCTGCTCAGACCAGGGGGAGGAGATCGCTGATTGGTCAGGTTGTTCACCCCGCCCTGAGGGGAAAACTTTCCACAGGCTGGCACAGTGTGGCTCTATCTGTGCCAATTTGTCACGGCAGCAACACACTACTTCCACTGAATATTTTTTTGTTGTCCAACCTTTTAGCCATCTTTGCTATAATTGTGAAATCATCAGTGACAAATAAAGTTAATTGCTTCAAAACCTGACGTAGCCAACGCTACTAGTAGGTTCCAATGTGTGAAACCTGAGCCAATCGAATTGCTTGTTGTTGAGTTTTTTTCAGCTGGCTGGCTTTCGTGTTAACCAATCACAGGGAGAGAATCCACGTAAACAGGAAAATGATGAATGCGGGTGGGCAAACTCTTATATAGTCTTTGGCAAAACAATGCCAGCAAACAGTCTGATCAGCTAAGCTTTTACGTTGGGATGTAGAATTTCACGAACCGAGTGGATTATTTTTACTACACCACACGGATTATGGCCATAACCTGCAGGTAAGCCTCATTTTAGCTTTTGGCTTCAGGAAACAGCATGCTGCCTCGTTAGCGGCTAGCACCGCTCCATACGGTTTGAACTAAGTGGTACTTCTTGTTTGTGAGTCTGGGCTTTAATCTAAACGCCGGCTGCTTCTGTGAATATCTTGCGTTGTGTCACTGTGTGTTTTTCTGGATACGTGTAGCGTCTATTTTACGGCCTCACGTTTATTTACAGCTTATGGGTGTTCTGTTTGTAGAAAGTGGATTCTATTGATTAGATTTAGCCTACTCCCCTTAAGCGTGTGTGCAGTTTGTGTAATATATGGGTGAATGGATGAATGTTTTTGTCAAAAACATGCTTAATATATTCGAAAACCTTTTGAATAACTTTGTTGCCGGAAGCGCTACTGTGACCGTCAGTTGTGTGACGCTGATGCTTAAGAATCAATGGTAATTTTGCGTCCCCTAGTGGTGATATGTGGTTAGCGCCCCACCCAAAAAAAAAGTCACCGGCCGCCACTGCTGCATACTGTAACCCTTTTTGCCTCTATCGGGATGATATTGAGGACGAATTGCTCCAAAAAATGTTGCTGACACGCATCTGTCTACTTCTTTCCATCACGGAAATCTGCGGAGCTGCAGTATTTGATCCACTTATTGTCGGAGTTGGCAACAGTAACTAAGGGGGGCGGAGCTCGGCGAAAGGTCAATTGACGAACAGCACGGGTAAGGCATCTAGCAATATATATGACATCTATGCTTTATACCACCATCACGTAATCTTTTATAAAAAGGACACGATTGCATGATTAACCTTCTATAAACGACCGTAGGCTCCCAGATGCCGCCTCAGCATTGCGGCAAATTACCGCCATTGTTTTATAAAAAGGGCTATTCACACCCTTGTGATGAGGAGCTACATCGTAGCTACAGCTACCCTGGGGCGCACTGACGGAGGCGAGACTGCCGTACGCTGGCGCCACCGGTCCCTCCGACCACCAGCAGCAACCACGTCTACGATGCTAACTGATATTTGCAAACATAAAATAGATGAAACTGAGTTGGTTTAACAGATGTTGAGCCAAACTGGTGTGGTTGTTTCTGAGAGTCGTTCAAAACTTGATCATGTATAATGTTGTTAAGATCTGACCAAAAACACTGTACCTCTAGTATTTTGTAACAGACAATGAACAGACTTCATGGGTAACTGTTTTATGATTAGCGTCAGCAGCAGCACACTCATCTGTTTTCCTGCTTCTTTTATCTTTTTATGTGCCTGACTGGTGTCTGTAACTCTTTCACTTTTTATCCTCTGTCCTCAAGTTCTCAAAAATAACACTTTTTTGAACGTAACTCGCCCATCCCCTTCCATTAACGGCTCTCCCTAACACACACAGTAAAATGCTAATGTGCCCATGAATCTTTAAAAGGCTGTTGGAAATTGGCCCCGCACATATGCTGGTGTTTTGACCCAGACTCTGCTCTCTTTTTCTGCTGCTGGAAAAAAGATGGAACTGCTTGACTTCTCCTCTTGAAGAGTAATGGATGGGCATTAATATGTAACGGAGCAAATATGCCTATTATCTGTTTAAATAACCGCACTGTTGGGGAGAAGAACGATGTGTTATGCGTGCAGATTCTCCATCACCGTTAACCAGATTTTCAGCTGTGGGGGCAGATTTACAAACACATTTTTAAGAAAAGTGATTAATGTGAAAAAACTCTGGAAAGTTGCATCTCATGGGGATGACTTAGATATTTGACTTGCACTGGAAAGTCACAGTAGAAGGATATAAATGAAGAAGAGAGCCGTGAGTAAGTTGTGAACTGAAAGATGAGGGGAGGATAGGGAGCGGAGGTGAAAAAGTGCTCAACAGAAAACCAGAAAGTAGATCAGGCAAGTGTCTCATGCTTGAATAAATAGATGCTTTCTCTGAAAAATGAGCAATAACTCCAAAAAGTTATTTTTCTCTCTCAACTTGTGACTCTCACAGATGGTTCCTCGCTCCGAAGGTTATCCAGAATGCAGCAAGGATGTCAAAAATAGGCAAGACCCCCCCCCCCCCCCCCAAAAAAAAATGTTTGCTTCAAACGTTTCCATCGTACGAGTTGATTTTAATACCTAGCTCCCAAAAACCCATTTATTTCAAACCCCACGCATCCAGTTTGTCAAAGACGTCTGAAACCCACGGTGAGATTACCGTTCTGTTAGTTGAGGTTATTTGCTGTTTTGAATCTCAATGAGCCTTATGCAAAACTCGGTACAGACGCTCATTGTGTAAAGTTTACCTCCAGGAAGCTTTTGAAACTCAGAAAATAAGATCCTACACAACAGTGACGCCTAACTCCCAGCTCTCGCTGAGCTCAGACGTGTAAAAGGAGCATTGTTTAGTTTGAAATGATTCATCATCCACGTTCAAAGCCTGCATCTCAGGGCATCTTGAATTGGGTCTAACCATGAGAATGTCACTGCTCAGGCTCTACTAGAAGAAGAAAGGTGTTAATTTTAGCAGCTCACCTGGCTGACCAACAGCGATGCACGAAGACCCCGCCTAAGACATGAGTAATCTAGCCTGGGCTGCCAGGCTTGCCCTCTGTCTAGTCTACACAGAGAATTATTCATTCTGACCCATTCCATATACCGCCATAGAACGAACCCACAGCCGGTGTCACCACAGAATGCATTACATGTTGTTATAATGTGGCCGGTGGTGGCTCTGTCTCTTTATTTGGGCAGACGTGTGTGATTCCATTACGGCTCTAAATCTCTGCTCCTGTAATGTTGCATGGTGACAATTAGTGTGGTTCACAGAGAATGAGTCTGGATACTCAGAGAGCACCATGAGGGGCGGGACTATCCTGCTCAAAAATAACCAATCAGTTAAAAGGCGGAAATGACAACTATCGCGCAACACTGTAGTTTTTAGTCAAAGATGGCGTCTGGCGTACACGTGAATGATAGTTGTCTTTGTAGTAAAAACTTAAGAATCCAAGGAGTTATAACCAATTCTGTATTAATATTTGAACGAAAACTACGAGACAACGCAGTTTTTGACAAGATGACTGCAGTCAAGTGAGCCGACACTTGGAAATACACGGTCAAGCTAGCCGACACTGGAGCTTAGCGAAAATTTGTCGCGGTGTGTGACGTACGCTGCTCAGCGCTGATTGGCTCGGTTAGAATTCTCAGGGGGTGGGGTTATTTGAATAGGAGCGTTACCAGACCCATTCTCTGTGTAGAAAAGAGAGAGGGAGAGTCTGGCAGGCCAGGCTAAGGTTGGTTTATGGTTGACGAATCCACGAGGTCCGCACGACTCCGCGAGGCCAAATTACGTCATTTTAGCAACCACGCCCCTCCGTGCGGCCCAAAGTTTATGCACCGCGCACCTAGGAAATTTTCTAACTACGCAGTCCCACGCAGAAAAACATGGCGGACTGGCAAGAGCTCGTAGTGGCAGAGGTTCGTAAATACAAACATCTCTATGATTCGGCCCATAAAGATCCCCGTGATCAAAATATTGTTACTAATTCATGGAGAGAAATTGCTGTCACACTCGGAAAAGAGGAAGAAGCAGTAAAAAAATGTATAACATCAGTGATTTCTACTTCTACTATGGTGTAGTGTTGTATGCATGCCGTAGAGCCCCATGCCGCCCCCTACAGTCTGGGAGAATATTGGCTCACAGCGGAGACAAGCCGTAGAAGGTAGGAAGGAACCATAAATGCTGCAAGTTCCGACGCGCGTTCCATCCGCGTGGAATGTTCATGCATCAAGCATAAACCAACCTTAAGAGTAATCAGCTAGACCATAGATCTTTGTTGGATCGAGATAAGGTCTGACAGTACGTGTACTACGAACGCAGTGGACTTCCTGTTGTAGGTGGTAGACCGGGCCGTGCTTTGAGCACGGCTCGCTCATTGAGAATTAAAACAGGATCGGCCCCATGTGGATGGAAGTGAAATAAGGGCTCTTTTAAATGTGAATTAAGACCAAAATAAACTTTTCCACTCGTTAAGTCCTTTGTTTGGTCATTTCTTGTTTTCACATCTGCTGTATGTTCTCCACTGTGTTTCTTTTAAAAGTTTGTGCTTGTGCTTCTTGTTTTTCCTTTCTGCTGCCCATTCGCCATCCATAGCCTGTCCCAAGCCCATCTCTGCCCTCTTACGGTGGCAGAGAGGCAGCCACTGCCAGGGTGGTGGGCCCTGCCTGCTTGGTAAGCTCAAACCCTGACCTGTTCTGACTAATATTGGACTGCACTGGATTATGAATGCAGGTGTGTGTGTGTGTGTGTGAGAGAGAGAGCGTGCTTCGGTGTGCCTTAGACGTGTGTGATTTGTCTCCTCGAGTCAAGCGCATCTGTTAGGGAATCAGCAGCGTTTAGTTGAGTTTGCAGTGCCTCCTACCCTCTCCGTGCCTCTCTCTTTTCACTGGGCTGTCATTTCTTTGCTTCTTTGATTTTTTTGTCTGTTCTTTGCAGTTACTCCTTCATCTGTAGGGATTAGAGTCAGCTAGAAGCAGACAGCAGAGATTCCCTAGTCTCCAGCTACATGAGAAAAGAGCAGATTTACCAGCATGTGTGTGTGCATGTGTGTGAAGGTGTTAGTGCATCATGCAGACACTCACTGTGTGTATTTGTGTGTATTTTACAGTATGAGTCATCAGGTCTGGGCCTTATCAGCAGCAGACTGAGAACCACCCTGAACCGGATCCAGGAGAACCTCATTGACATGGTGAGACAACACCTGTGTGTTCTTCTGCTCGTTACCTCCCAGTCCGACACAAACACATCCCCACGTTTCACATCTTTGTGATCCTACTTTTTTCTGTCTACTTAATTCATTCTGACCCATTCCATATACCGCCATAGAACGAACCCACAGCCGGTGTCACCACAGAATGCATTACAGGTTGTTATGATGTGGCCGGTGGTGGCTCTGTCTCTTTATTTGGGCAGACGTGTGTGATTCCATTACGGCTCTAAATCTCTGCTCCTGTAATGTTGCATGGTGACAATTAGTGTGGTTCAGTCGTGTGTGCTGGTTTATCTGTGCATTCTGTCTCCTCTGCTGTATGAACTCAGACTTCCACCTGCTTTTCTCTCACCAGACATGTTGATTTTTTGCTTTTATTGTTCTAATGATGAGAAAATGAAAGTTTGGTTTAATTATAGTAACTGGATAATTATTAGTTTTTCTTTGTTTAATGATCTCATCAGCTGAGCTTTGGTTGCTACTATTTAAAAACGGTTCATGTTTTTATTTCAGGAAAACAAAACCCAAGGCTGCTTCTCTTGTTTGGGAGGAATTAGAGACTAAGTTTAAACATTGAATTAATGCATAAATTGGGTTTATAGCCCTGTGATGCAAATTGTGGCATAAATCTCAATCAGCTCTGGAAATAAAACGTATTTTCCCAAAGAGACCACTCTGACATGTGAATCTGATTTGTTGAAGTTTGACCTGACAAGCAGTTTATTTCGACACAACTAAAAACACGTTTGTGTTTACTATTCAGCCCTTTTTAGGGAATTTTAATAAAGAAATCATTTGCAAAAAATGTCCTGATGTTGTTGTACGTCCAGTAATGGATTTTGAGTGTTTAACCTCGACTGCAGCTGAAAGCGTCTGTAGGTGACGGGTTTGTTGGTCCTGATGAGAACTAGAATCAAGCAGTGGACCTGCTGGGTTTGTCTCTCTGATTACCGTTTCAACAGACGTTGAGGGCTTCCCAGCCTCTGCTCTAGGCTGCTTCTTTGCAAACATCCCTCCTCCTTGTTGTGTTTGTGGGCATTTGGGTGCTGCTGGAGTATGTGGAGCAGTCTGAAAATAGGCTAGACTTGTTTCTGCTGTCACAGTTGTTGGTCCTTAGCCTCAGAGAAGGAAGGAGTCAGAGGAACACTCATGTGCTTTGCGGAGGAAGACGTGTTTACACTGATCCTTTTGCCTGACATCTGGACTTTTATATGTTTATATGTGTCATTATAAAGGTCACATGACTGGACAATATTTTACCATCAAGCTTATAGTAAACCTGTGTGTGACCGCCTTAGAGCATCTTCTCTGGAGGCTCTGGAAATTATTTTATTCTCCTTTTCTTGTTTACAAACTCCTCTCTCTCTCTCTCTCTCTCTCTCTCTCTCTGTCTGTCTGTCTGTCTCTTTGTCTCTGGCACTCTGTCTGTCTCTCTCACTCTCTCTGTCTGTCTATCTCGCTCTCTCTCTCTGTCTCTCTGTCTGTCTCTATCTCTCTCTCCGTCTCTCTCTCACGCTCTCTCTGTCTGTCTATGTTTAACTGTCTGTCTGTCTGTCTGTCTCTTTTTCTCTCGCTCTCTCTCTGTATGTCTCTCTGTCTCTCTCTCACTCCCTTCCTCTCTTGCGCGCTATCTCTGTCTGTCTCTCTGTCTGTCAGTCTCTCTCTCTCTCTCTCTGTCTGTCTGTCTCTCTTTCTCTGTCTGTCTGTCTGTCTGTCTGTCTCTCTCTCACTCTCTCTGTCTGTCTGTCTTTCTCTCTCTCTCTGTCTGTCTGTCACTTTCTCTGTCTGTCACTCTCTCTGTCTCTCTCTCACTCTCTCTATCTCTCTCTCACTCTCTGTCTGTCTGTCTCTCTCGCACTGTCTGTCTGTCACTCTCTCTCTGTCTGTCTCTCTCTCTGTCTGTCTGTCTCTCTCTCTGTGTGTGTCTCTCTCATGCTCTCTCTGTCTGTCTGTCTCTCTCTCTTTTTCTCTCGCGCTCTCTCTCTCTGTATGTCTCTCTGTCTCTCTCTCGCTCCCTTCCTCTCTTGCGCGCTCTCGCTGTCTGTCTCTCTGTCTGTCAGTCTCTCTGTCTGTCTGTCTGTCTCTCTCTCTCACTCTCTCTCTGTCTCTCTATCTCTCTCTGTCTGTCTGTCTCTCTCTCTCACTCTCTCTCGCACTGTCTGTCTTTCTCTCTCTCTGTCTGTTTGTCACTCTCTCTCTGTCTGCTTGAAAGGCCTGGTGGAAGCTCGACTGAAAATCGAACATGCTTTTTATGATCTCACTGGTAACCTGGACACTATTAGAGCTTTGTGGGGGATCGGACAGGTTCTCTGTCTGGTAGAGGAGGGGGGTTCCCTTAGGACCACCTTTTAAACTGTTGGTTTTTAACGTTCTGGTCTCTGAGGCCTTTTAGCAGGAAGATAAGATCTCTGTGTCGCTAACGATGATTGTTGATTTGTAAAAACAAATAAATTATTTGAAAAGTCCAAAAAAAAGTCTCTCTGTCTCTCTCTCACGCTCTCTGTCTGTCTGGCTGTCTGTCTCTCTCTTTTTCTCTCTTGCGCTCTCTCTCTGTATGTCTCTCTGTCTCTCTCTCGCTCCCTTCCTCTCTCTCTCTCTCTCTCTCTCTCTCTCTCTCTCTCTCTCTCTCTCTCTCTCTCTCTCTCTCTCTCTGTCTGTCTGTCTGTCTGTCTGTCTGTCTGTCTGTCTGTCTGTCTCTCTCTGTCTGTCTCTCTCTCTCAATATCTGTCTCTCAATGTCTGTCTCTCTCTGTCTGTCTGTCTGTCCCTCTGTCTGTCTGTCTCTCTCTCTCTCTCTCTCTCTCTCTGTCTGTCTGTCTCTGTCTCTCTCTCTCTCAATATCTGTCTCTCAATGTCTGTCTCTCTCTGTCTGTCTGTCTGTCTGTCTGTCTGTCTGTCTCTCTCTCTCTCTCTCTCTCGCTCTCTCTCTCATATACTCTTAAAAGCTACAGGAGACAAATATACTGTTTTACTGCAAAAATCCAAAACAATGACAAATCATGTCCAGGATGATCGATAGAACCCCCCACCCCCTACTCTGAAAACCTGCTGTGGTCAAGTCAGTCAGAGAAAACTACGCTGTAGTGGCATGAAATGAGGTTTATATTGATAGGCCATTTGGAATTTGTTTATAATTTTTCTAAATGTATTTTTAAAAATTATTATTACTTATTTTATTTTACATTATTTCCACGTTGTTCATTCATCCAGTGTGGGGCGAACCCTAGTAACATGTTTAATTTTTCTGCACTGATTCAAACACGTCAGCCCATTTAACATTATTAGAATGTTGTGTTCATTCATTATGAGGAGAAAACTATTGTGATCAGAACAAAGCAATTTCTTTTTCTGCTGCAAACTAGTGAAGCAGCTGTTTTATACTCAAACTTTTAAGTAAAAAGACAAAAACATCAAGATGTAGAATTGTATGGATCAATAGATAAAGTTCAAAGTCTGCATAACGCAGCCTGTCAGGAGACATAATCAGCGTCCGTCAATGTTAATCTCATTTTTATAAAGATGCACATCACATCAGAAAATATGGAAAATGCTCTAACATCCCTCATTATTCCCTCTTCCACCATAGAAGTGTTACGACCCGGCTCTAAGCCATAACAAAAAGGGAAGAATCGTGGGAGTATCAGTGAACAAACATTTTATTTCTGAGCAGTCCTCAACAAATGCTCCCTCTGGAGCCTCTCTCTGAGCCTCCTGGGTCTGGCTCCCTTTTGTCTTCTCCAGCAGGCAAAAAACTCCCAGCTGTCTCCAGTCCATGATTATCATGATCAGCTCCACCTGGAAACAATCAGGCACCTGAACAACCCCATCAAGGGTACAGGCCTGGGGTCGTCACACCCCCCCACATCAAGACAGGGTCACAAGAACCCTGGACCGGCAGCCAACCACGTCCCTCCAAGAGTCAATCCCAGGTCGCCACAGGAACCGTCCCCTAGGTGAAAAACAAATAACACATAGCGTTGCAATACAGAACCGGGACTTAACATGGGGCCCGTGACAACGCGTCAGCAATGACATTGTCTCGGCCCCTGATGTGCCGGATATCCAGAGCATACGACTGCAGGAACAACGACCAACGAACCAGCCGCTGCCCCGGGCTATTCAGGGAGGACAAAAACAAAAGAGGGTTATGATCAGTAAAAACCGTCACCGGTCCTGAACCTACATACACCTCAAAGTGCTGCAGGGACCAAATCAATGCCAGGGTTTCCTTCTCGATGGTTGAATAATTCAACTGATGTCGATTGAATTTTCTTGAGAAAAAACACACTGGTCTGACAATTCCCTGGTCGTCCATCTGGAGGAGCACACCACCCGCCCCCACATGACTAGCATCAACCTGCAGATGGAAAGGCATAGACATATTTGGAGCCGATAAAACTGAGTCACAAAGGAGTGCCTTAACCTTATCAAAAGCCTGCTGGCAGGCTACAGACCACTCAAATTTCACCCTGCCTTTTAAGAGGTCTGTCAAAGGAGCCACAACAGTGGAAAAGTTGCAACAAAATCGCCGATAAAACCCAACCAACCCCAAAAACCTCATAAGTTCCTTCTTGGTGGTGGGAGGTGGAAAAACATCTATCGCCTCCACCTTTGCGCGCAGGGGACAAACCCTGCCTTGACCGACTTGGTGACCCAGGTATGTCACCGTGGCCTGCGCAAACTCACACTTAGCCAAATTTATGGTCAAACAAGCCGAGGCCAAGCGATCAAACAAGTCTCTTATCCGTTCCAGGTGAGACGACCATGTGTCCGAATAGATGACTACGTCATCGAGATACACCGCACACCCATCCATACCGCTCACTACCGCGTTCATCAAACGCTGGAAGGTAGCTGGAGCATTCTTCAAGCCGAAAGGCATCACAGCATAACCATACAGTCCACTGGGGGTAATGAATGCTGAGATCTCCTGGGCCCTTTTAGATAAAGGGACCTGCCAATAACCCTTCAGCAGGTCAAACTTGCTGATGAACTTGGCAGCCCCCACTTGATCAATGCAATCATCAACACGAGGCAAAGGGAAGGAATCAGATTTTGTCACGCTGTTAACCTTTCTAAAATCTGAACAAAACCTATAGGTGTTATCAGGTTTTTGAACCAATAGACAAGGGGAGGCCCACGATGAAGACGAAGGCTGAGCTATGTCATTTTGGAGCATATAGTCCACCTCAGCTTCCAACTGTTGACGTTTCTCCGGATTGGTCCTATAGAAACGTTGTTTTATTGGCGGTGTGTCTCCCACATCAATGTCATGTTCAATCAGGTGCGTACGTGATGGAACATCTGAAAACAAGCAAGGTGTTGTGGCCAATTTCATTGACTTTTGGAAAACATCAGTTTTATTTATTCTTATTTTTGTATAAAGGCAAAATCATAAAGAAGTCTATGTAGCCTACTATTTAAACCTGTAAGTAATTTTTATTTGTTTTGAGAAATTTGTGATTAGTTTGTAAACTTTTGGACCCTCCCATTAATCAGGATTATTAGGAGCATGCTGGGATGGAGCAGAAATGTTTGTCAGATGTCAGCCGGAGGTGACGGGAGGGTTTTAAATGATTTTTTGACCACTTTATGGACTTGATTGACTCCTTTAAGTTAAAATTCGTACAAGCTGAATATATAAGACGTGACTGGATGATTTTGAGTTATAATTTTGTATGAAATAAATGGAATATCATTTTTAAGAACTCAAGTCTGGAGTGCGTACAAAAGGAAACCACCTGTTGCCACCCACGGCCTTTTGTTGGAAATTTTTTCGTTTTGGAAGCTAAAAGGCCGCGACACAAGGATAGGCACTGATTAGCCGAATCAACTCAGACCGTTGAAAGGCCGACAAGTGATTTAACACCCCATCCAAGTTCTGAAGTACTTCTGAGTTCTGAAGGCGACCAGTCAGTAACGGGTCCAACATAGGCAAGTCATCCCGATCAAGCTCCACCCCAAAAGAAGAAGCGGGGCTGCTGACACACACAGGATGAACTCCAGCTCCATGCCCACCCTCGGGTGAGCAACGAGCATAATAAGGCTTCAGCAAATTCACATGACATAGTCGCTTCTTTCTCCGACGATCTGGGGTGGAGATCAGGTAATTTAACTCAGAGAGCCTTTCCAGTACTGTATAAGGACCCGAAAACCTTGCCTGAAAAGGTGAACAAACTAAGGGCAACAAAACCAACACCTGGTCCCCTGGACTGAAAATCCGTCGTTCTGTTTTCTCATCATATACCTGCTTCATTTTCCTCTGAGCAGAAGACAAATTGGCCTTCGCCATCTGAGTAGCTGTATACAGTCTCTGCCTGAAACCATTCACATAGCTAATCAGATTCTGAGGCGGCTCAGCCTCAATCCACTTATTCTGCAGAATAGCTAGGGGTCCTCTCACAGTATGACCAAAAACCAGGTCATTGGGACTGAACCCAGTACTTTCCTGCGACACCTCCCTTGCTGCCAGTAACAGCCAAGGTAGTCCTTCCTCCCAATCAGCCTGCATTTGGACACAGTAAGAGCGTAGCAGGGACTTCAAGGTTTGATGAAAACGTTCAAGCGCACCCTGGCTCTGCGGATGGTAGGCTGTGGAACAGTTATGCTTGACCCGCAGCTGGGCCAATGCCTGTGTGAACAGATGAGAGGTGAAGTTAGACCCTTGATCACTCTGAATGACTTTTGGTATGCCAAAGATAGACATAAACTGGGAAAGGGCCCGGACTACTGACTTGGCGTTTAACGTGCGCATAGGATATGCCGCTGGATAACGGGTGCTTTGGCACATGACTGTCAACAAATACAGAGCACCAGAACGCGAACGTGGAAGAGGACCCACACAATCAACAATCAGATGTTCAAAAGGCTCCCCCACAGGGGAGATGGGATACAGAGGGGCCACTTTTACAGATTGATTTGGTTTCCCTGTTAACTGACAGGTGTGGCAAGTTCTAACATAGGCTGCCACATCCCGTTTCATTCGGGGCCAAAAGAAGTGTTGCAAAATGCGGTCATAAGTTTTTCTGACCCCCATGTGACCAGACCCATCATGAGAAATCTGCAAGATCGAACTACGCAATTTCAAAGGCACCACAACTTGATAAAGTGGGTCTCCAATCCGCCGTTCGCTACAGGGAACCCATTTTCTTAATAATACCTCATTTTGTACCAGGTATCCCTGAGCCTGGTTCTTCATCTCCTCCGGTGACAGAACTGACTGGAAAAGCGGTTGTAGGGCAGGATCAGATTTCTGCTCTTTCACCAACTCACTCTGTGAAATAGACAAAGGTATGGAAGACATACAAAACAATAGAGGGTCACTGTCATCAGCTGGAGGTACCTGATCCAATGTTGAGTCAGCCGCAGCAGCCATAGCGCGGGTCACTGCACATGCTGGAAAACCATCAGGGTTAGACACAATATCCGAATCCTTTCCCTTTAAAGGCCCAGAGATATTCAGGGGCCCCTCTGATTTATCTGGCCAGATTTTCCCTCCAGCTACACCATTCCCCAATATCAGCGTGACACCCTCCACAGGTAAGGCCGGGCGCACCCCCATCCTGACAACCCCCTCGAACAGCTCCGACTTTAGTACAAGCCGATGTACTGGGACATAAAAAACTGACATACCTATGCCCAGCACAGGTATAGTTAACCCTGTGTCGGTCTCACTTGAAAACGGCAGAACTGACGACAGGATGAAGGAGTCATAAGCACCGGTATCACGCAAAATTGTGACCGGTACAGCCAGATTACTGCCCACTAAGGAAACTTGCCCTTTCATAAGGAATGGAGCATAAGAGCTCAGATCAGATCTCATCACCAAATCAACACCAGGCTTCCCTGATGTTGAACAATCAGACATAGATGTGGCAATCGCAACCGGTTTTGCATGCGACCCATTACCCTTTTTGGACTGCAATAACCAGCAATCCTTTTTCCAATGCCCCCTTTTGTGACAAAAGTTACAGATGTTCTCTGAATCACTAGCACCACGATCCAACCTGTGTTCCAGCGAGAAACCATAACGCCCATTGAAATCCCTTTCCGCAGCAGGTGGTGCACCTCCCCTACCACCAAAAGAGAACCTGTCCCCCCCCACTTTGTGAGTCAAGACAAATTCATCGGCCAGTGTCGCCGCCCTTGAGACAGACGTCACTTTCTGTTCACTTAGATGAAGTGCAATGCGTTCCGGAACCGAGTTTTTAAATTGCTCCAAAACCATCATGTTACACAGGTCGTCAAAATTCTTCACCGCAGCTGCAGAACACCAGCGGCTAAAATGTGTCAATAAATCCCGTGCAAACTCCACATGAGTCTTATCACCCCTTTTACTGGTTCGAAACCTCTGCCTGTAAGCTTCGGGGACCAACTCATAGGCCTTCAGGATTTCAGTTTTAACCTTAACATAATCATTACACTCACTCTGGCTCAACATGGAGAAGGCTTCCTGCGCACGCCCAACCAACACGCACTGAAGTAGCACAGAGCAATCTGAATCAGTCCAACCTCGAGTGTCAGCAACACGTTCAAACAACGTAAAAAAGGTCTCAATGTCAGCCTCGTTAAACTTAGGCACTAACCGCAGGTCATTCAGAACATCAGGCTTACCTGGAACTTCTAGGCTTGGAGTCCCAGATAACCTGCCCTCTTTAATCAAACTCAGTCTCTCACCTTCCAAGGAAACTTTAGCAAGTTCAACCTGTTGCCTCATCTTTTCCAGGGCTAGAGACTTGTCCAAATCAGCCTGTTGTCGCACCTTTTCCAGGGCCACTGCTCGTTCCTGCTCCAGCTGCATTCGTAGCCGCAACATCTCTTTTTGTTGTTCAAAGCTTAGAGGTGCGGCTGAGACAGAAGGTGGAGTCACCTGCCCCTCTGACAGATCAACAGAAGCTCCTGAAGGCAACACACCCAGTTCATAAAGATTTTCTCTCAAAATCTGTTTAACATTTTCCTTGGAGCGTTTATCGCCCACCCCAACCTTATAATGGTCTGCAATCTTTACCAATTGCTCCCTTGAACACTGCTCTAAAAATTTCTCTGAAGGCGAAGTGAAAAAGTCCTCCACTGACATGATTACCTAGATTACCACAGCAATAGTGTTTTCACCCACCACAAAATTAAACTGAACTCCCCTCTAACTGCCTAACCACTCTAACTAACTCACCCCTAGTCTTCAGAGGTCAGGGATGGTGGGTATTTATGCACTGACTACCAGCAGTGTGTCCTAATTACGCACACTATGGCCATGCCCCCGAGACAACTGCTCTAACCATATGACCCCACACTACCATGTTGGAGCCCACGAATCCAAAGAGGAGACGCGCTAATCCTGCAGAGGAGCCAGCTTAAATAATAAGTGGAGGTGACAACTATGCAGCTAAACCCAAACAAAACTGATCACACACACCCCATTACTGTGGCAACTTGAGCCAAAAATCCAATAACTTACCCCAGGACCAGATTACACTTTTACCTCCACACGAGCTCCCCACCAGCTGACTGCCCTTATCAACTGGAACCAGCGTCCACTCTGCCCACATGTGAAGGGATCCCGGACGAGCCCCCAATTTTGTTACGACCCGGCTCTAAGCCATAACAAAAAGGGAAGAATCGTGGGAGTATCAGTGAACAAACATTTTATTTCTGAGCAGTCCTCAACAAATGCTCCCTCTGGAGCCTCTCTCTGAGCCTCCTGGGTCTGGCTCCCTTTTGTCTTCTCCAGCAGGCAAAAAACTCCCAGCTGTCTCCAGTCCATGATTATCATGATCAGCTCCACCTGGAAACAATCAGGCACCTGAACAACCCCATCAAGGGTACAGGCCTGGGGTCGTCACAGAAGCAACACCTGAGGACCTGATTAAAGCACAGCCGTTATTAGGCTGTGAAGGTGTGATGAAGACTGAGCTCGTCTCTGGAATACACACCAACTATGTCGAAGCACATTATAGTATTAAAACTTTCTGTTCCTCTCAGTTTTGTGCAGCATGTGCTCTGCTATTAGAGGTCCATTTACACCCGTGAAACTCTCATGGTGGATTAGGAGCCATTTCCAGCCGTCGACTGCAGCCGTTCTTCGTCTCGTTCTTCAGAGAACCATAACCCTAACGGTTCAGAGGATCCAAATGGACTCAGATGGATAGACGGACCTGATTGGGTGTCTGGGAGTGTGGTGCTGAATTCAGACACCCGTGGCTGCACACATGTGTTTCAGATGAGCGTAATCACATCATTCTGTGTCTGATTAAGAAGAATTTCACCCCACCTCAGAGGAGGGACACATAGTTCTGGATCTACACCTGGACGTCTTTCTGGTGCATTAGCAAAAGCTTTTAGCTTGTTTTTATTTAAATGCAGAAATGTTTAAACTCATTTCAGTTTGGTGCTTTTGCAAAAGTCATTTTGTTTTCCAAAATAACACCACACCCCATGTTTTTGACTTTGCCGTCAGTGTTTTAACTCCACATTCATGCAGAAACTCCACCAGCAGCATACAAATACCGCCACACACTCCAGAGACGGTGTCAAGGCTGACCTCATTTGTAAACATACTATAAAAGTTAATTGCACGCTGCATGTCGGCTGAGCTGCCGAGTCCGTGTGGTTTTGTTCCCCTGATTTGCCGTCGCGGCTCTTTGATTCCAGAGCCAGTGTGCTGGTAATGACTCAGAGTCCCGCGTGAGCGCTGCCGACATTTCATCTCATTTCATCGGGTCTCAGGTACGGAGAGGCTCCAGTTTGGGCTGGCTGCTCCACAGGGGAACGCTAAAAAGATCATCCAGTAGTTTATGTGCTGTCTGTCTCCCGAATTCCTGATTACCTTTTGAAACCTTTTCTTGTTTTTAATTTCACTCACTGTTGGCTTTTGATTATTTTATGGAGATGGTGCAGAAGCTGTGAGATAAACTTCTGGAGCTGTTTCCTGAGAGTAGAAGTGACGTTGGAATATTTCACCTGTCAGTCCCTTCCGATCTTAGCTCGGAACGCTTTCACACCCTCCTTCGGCGTTGCTGGAGGCGGGCGCTCTGGCCGTGTTGTGTCTGAATAATGCCATGAACTCCGTCTGTGGTCAAATTGACTGTGCCAGAAAGTTCAGCCATGACAGCTAGTGAGAGCTGTTGCTGCAGGCTGAGAGCTGTCAAAGCTAGCATTTGCAGTGAGAAGATAACGGAGGCCACCCCTGGTTCACAAACCTTTGATTTCTCTCGCTGCTCAAATGATCAGCATTTAGACTTTTATTCCTCCAGCTTATCTTTCTACATGTTTATCTAATTCTTTTGATTTTAACACGTTTTCCTTTTCTTCCATCTTATCTATTCGCCTCACCGCCTCCTCCTCAGCAGCTGTGTCCAGTGATTTTATGCATCTTAACTTTCGACTCTACTTGTGTTATTCCAGTTTTTTTTGCAGCGTGTGACTGAATACACAACAGCCTGCTTTGTGTGTGTTTATTTCCCAAAGTGCCATCAGCCCAGGAACAAGATAAGATCGTTATGGCCCCAAGATTAGGTTTAATTTTAGTTCTGCCGTTGCTGAAGTGAGCCCTCGGTTGTGTGATGAGCTGATTAGACGTGTGTGTTGGTATGCCTGCTGATGAGAGTGTAACTTCTGTGTGGAGTCGAGCCCAGATCCTCTTGTTTTTTCCCCAGCTTGGCTCCGGCTCAGCAGAGAGAAGTCTGATGATTTCTGTGTTGGCACCAGCGTTACGGCTTTGGTGATGTCTGCAGAGATGCTCTGACAGGCGGGAACAGAGACACATATATCAATACATTTCAAACGCCAGCAGACAAATGGGCACGTCCGTCTCAGCTCATTTAAAATCGGTCTCTGAGTGTGTCACGACTCACGGAGAATACTCACCCTAAAGTCTTACTGCATCGGCGCCTATTTTCTATTATTAAATGCGATTACATCTACTTAGATCATCCGTGTTAGCTTACATTAAGCTGATTTTATTGCTGCTTAGAATATATAGAGAAAAAAGTATTTTTTTTATTTTAGGATCAGACTTTCTGGGATTTTCTAGAAAAGCTCAGAAAATAAAAGGTTATATTTGGGATTATTTTATTAGTTCATCATTTTGTTATTGAGCAGCAAACTTAATTAAGAGCTTATTTATAAATAATGTAAATAGTCTGACCTTTGAGAAGGATTTTATTTAGCTTTTTAGTTCAGACATTCACAAAAACAGTCTGTTTTCTGTCTGGCTTCATTAAAACAAACTAAAACTTTTTTTTTTAGGGCTCAAAATTAATTCTTGTTTCTTGTTTACAAACTGAGAAAAAATACATTTTTAGAAAGCAAAAACCTTCTTAATGTCAAAATTAAAAAAAAGCTGTTTCTTTTTAGGGCCTTTATACAAACGGCACTTTTTCATGAATGCAGAGATTAACTTGCTTCCTCCTGTTTCAAAAAGCCTTCAGTTATTTTTACCTAATTGGTTAATTAGTTATTTTATGAGTGTTTGCAGGTGTGCAGACGAACTTTCAGCCCCACTCGTGAGCACCACTCATAGAAGTGGGTCGGCTGTAGCCAGGTGTTGACTGACATGAGTTTATTTTATGGTG
This sequence comes from Aphyosemion australe, assembly GCA_006937985.1. Taxonomy (NCBI): domain Eukaryota; kingdom Metazoa; phylum Chordata; class Actinopteri; order Cyprinodontiformes; family Nothobranchiidae; genus Aphyosemion; species Aphyosemion australe. Next base: position 2,287,546 of record SSNS01000020.1, on the reverse strand, counting down.
ACCTTTAAAGATCACGGCAGCTTAAGTCCCATAAAAAGCAGTTTTTTATTGTCTGATGTGTTTTTTCAAACTGATGAAAATAACATGAATTCTTAAATTGAACATTTATTTTGCAGCCATTAAAGGAGTGGTTCACTGAAAAACCATTTTAGTATGAAAAGTGCTTCATAAATAAAATTTGATTGATTGACTGATAGGATTAGAAAATCCTGACAGATCTACGTCACCCTGTCACATAACATTCATGGACTCACCCATCTTGACTCACGACGGGGAAGGCTGTTGTTGGTTTAGCGTCCAGGAAACAGCAGAGAGCTTCTCAGCTAGTAGAAGCTAACCGTTAGCATTAGCAACTCCACCACAAAGCAGAACTCCTCCAGGCTTGTGTTATTTGTGGAGATAAAACATCAACGTTGCAGAGTAAACAGAGTGACAGTGGTAGGGTCATGTAGCTGTTAGCCAATCAGAGGAGAGATGTCCAAATATCAGGAAATAAGACTCCAAAGCCTGTCGTCTGAAGCTACTTTCTCCTACAGCTGACTTCTATGTGCTGATATAGGCGCATCTGAACTTTTTTCCCCCCAGAGAACGACTTACATAGAATTGATTCCTACTATAGACCACTGCAAATGGATTGATTAAACAAGTGAACCACACCTTTAAGGGTAGAACTTATGGCACATTTAATCTACAGTTAGCTCGGTCAGGCCCTGGTGTGGCCAGCACCTGTCCAAATGGGTGAAAAAGTATTTTCACAGGGGTTATGTATTGTAATTAAGAGCCTTGCTGTAGGTGTGTATCATGTACTTGATGGGATATCAAAAGAATTGATCAGGCTAACATACTTTTGATTTGAGAAGTTGGTTTATCCAGCTGGATACACCAAGGCATGCTTCTGTCTGCACCCTTCAACTAATTACACCTCACACCTCCCACTGTTATGGGTTATGCATTCTCATTAATTTCACCTCTAAATCTGTACATGTCATTTTGATTTATCCCTGTTTAGTTTTCCTACTCACAGCAGTCTTAAGGAATAGCGTTCCTCTGGGTCTCTGGTTGTTTGTCATCCCTGAGCAGGTGAAAGGACCTGTAGCTTTATGAGAAGACAAAGTTGCCTGAGATAGGCTTAGTGGGGCTGGGCGATGTCGCACAAATAAATGAAGGCTCTAATTCCATTTGACATTCATCTAATAAAATCCAAATTTCGGGTATTAGAGTGACAAAGAGGCGCAATAGGATCCACTTGACAGTAATTGCTTTGCAGCCGGTCCATTTTACGTGGATCTAAATTTCTATAGATTGGATTGAAGAGGGGTAAGCAGTCAATCATGATGGATAGAAAAACGTTGAGTGAGAGATCACTTTCTGCTCCTGACTTGAGACATCCTTCATAATGAGGGTGGGGACATAATTATCAAAGTTTTTAAAATATTTACTCAAGATTGTTTGAAAATTTTTCCATGCTTTTTTCTTAAAACCTTCACACAGACCACTATTTGCATTTTGACTTGCTTGACCCACTGGAGTGTCATCAGAATCAAAACGATGAAAAAGAAAAGAAACAGAAGCATTTCAAGAAAGCCATCTAAACCAGCAGACACCTTAAATGGGCCTTTTTGAAATCAACAGAGAATAAAGTCAACAGCATCAAACAAAGGGGAAAACGGTGTCATTCCAACTGTGGCTGGAGTGTGAAAAACACAACATCCTTGTAAATATGAAACCCAACAACACCCTCAGACAATAACCACTTCATGTGGAGGACAGAACACCCAAACAAGCTGAGTGATGCTGGTATTTCACTGAGGAGTGTTCAGACCGTTTATTAGGAAAACTAAACAATTACACACAAGAGTGACCCAACACAGGAGAGTAAACTCTTCTGGTCAACTCTCAGCTCTCCACATCTATCTTAAGGACACTATCTTGAGGACAGGAATGGTCAAGTCTTGGACAGGCATCATCAAAGGTTTGAGAGAGGAGCCATCTTTTGTCAAAAGAGAAAACCAATATTGGGCATAGGAGGAGGTCTAGGGTTGAGAATGTAGCTTTGAATCCAATCTCTAGACTCTTTAACAGCATTTCACACCTTCAGGCACGTAACCAGAAGAGAAACCACGACTCTCTACAAGAGTTGACACCTGAACAAAATATCTGAGATGTATTATTTTTCTCTACACAGGACAATGTCCAATTTATTGACATAAATGGGCTTATAACATACTGCAGCCAGCCACAAGGGGCACTTGTTTTGTTTCAGCTTTAAGTTCTGGGTTCTGTTTGGATGTCGAGCTAATTTATCCACAGTTGGGGGTGTCGAACAGGTAAGCAGATGACCTTAAGACCCTCGGGGTGAAGGGGAGGTTGGAGTCATTTGTAAGTCAGCTTGTACACAGCAAATTCAGGATGCTCAAATTAACACTGTCAGAGTTGATTTCAACACTTTTAAAGTGTCTATATGGGTCCACACCAGTAAGAGTTAATTTAACTTTTTTTGGAGAGTTGGTACTTTAACTCTGATTTAGTGTCAAAAACCAACTCTTCTGGAGTTGAAAATTTAACACTGGTGTTAGAGTTAATATAGTAACTCTTAATGCTGGAGCTGACAATTTAACACCGGTGTTAGAGTTAATATACACTGCTCACAAAAATTAAAGGAACACTTTAAAGAAACACATTAGATACATCAGATCTCAATATGAAGTTGGATATCTATACAAATAACGACAGGGCAATGTCTTAGGAACAAAAGGATGCCAAGGCTTGTGTGCATGCTTGACAACGTCGGGGCATGCTCCTAATGAGACAACGGATGGTGTCTTGTGGCATTTCCTCCCAGATCTGTGTGAGGGCATCCCTGAGCTCTTGTACAGTCTGAGGAGCAACCTGGCACCGCCTAATGGACCGAAACTAGGGCTGCACGATTATGGCAAAAATGATAATCACGATTATTTTGAATGAAATTGATATCTCGATTATTTAACACGATTATTCAGTAACTTTGATTAAAGTCATTTATTGAACATAACATTGACTTTTTAACATTTATCATCTATTCTGTAGCTTTACAGACATTTAGCAAAACTGACTTATAATTCTCCCAAACTAAAAGTGTAACTTTGGCTAAAGTGCAACAACAACTGAAATGTACAAAAACACACTGTATTAAAAAGCAATGGCGTTTGTTATTTCTTTGTGTCTTCGAGAGCTTGTGGGGTATTTTGTTGCATTGTAGAGGGTGTTCTCAACGGATGTTTGGGAAGTGGAAGCTGTCGGGGTTGAGACGGTTTTCTTCTCTTTGTTCTTTCATTGCCTGATCATATATCACTTTGTGTGACCACTTTAAGTGGTTAAAAAGATTTGTCGTGTTGCTTTGTGAAGCAAGCACCACGGCATGGCAATATTTACATATTATTGTTTGCTGACACACATCTGCTTCCTCAAACCCGAAGTGTTTCCACACCACAGAAGCGATTTTTCCTTTTTTCTCTACCAGCGGTTGTCTTTCTTCGGCCATTATCTCCCCCTTATCTTTTCAGCGTGGCTGCTAACACATTAGCCTTGCTTGAAACTTCTTTAGCACCGCTGCTGAAGACGAGCACACATGGGGCTGGCTGTGGGGAGACAGTCTCCCGGACTCGCGGCGCTGTGTTGTGTTGTGCCTCACACAACGTGGCTACCACCCCCAAATTCCACTATCTCCGCTCCGCTCCGGCACGAACTCCGCAGCAAAAACGGTTCCTTTGTAGTCAATCAGAGCTGTTCCACTACTGCGGCCGTTCCGCCATCTGGCAAAAATAGGATCGATTCTATTTTTGCCGGACGCCGGAGAACCTCCGCAGTCAATGTACAGAAATCACAACCGCCCAACAGTTCGTGCTGGAGCGCAGCGGAGCGGAGATAGTGTGAGAGACTGGTGTCGTCACAGGCTTACATGTGGTGCTGCGCTGTGTTACACACAAATCAGCACGGGGGAAACAAATGAACGGAACAAAAAAAAATCGGATTTTTTTCTTTTCATGATCGTTAAAAATCCATATCGTAATTGAGATTAAAATTCAATTAATCGCCCAGCCCTAACCGAAACATAATGTCCCACAGATGTTCTATTGGGTTTAAGTCAGGGGATCGTGAAGGCCATTCAATTGTTTCAATTCCTTCATCCTCCAGGTACTGCCTGCATACTCTTGCCACATGAGGCCGGGCATTGTCGTGCATTAGGAGAAAACCAGGACCTACTGCATCAGCGTAGGGTCTGACAAAGGGTTCAAGGATTTCATCTGGATACCTTATGGCAGTCAGAGCACCATTTCCTAGGCAGTAGAGGTCTGTGCGTCCCTCCATGGATATGCCTCCCCAGACCATCACTGACCCACCACCAAACCTGTCATGTTGAACGACGTTGCAGGCAGCATAACGTTCTCCTTGTCTTCTCCAGACTCTTTCACGTCTATCACAGGTGCTCAGGGTGAACCTGCTCTCGTCTGTAAAAAGTACAGGGCGCCAGTGGCGGACTTGCCAATTCTGGTGTTCTTGAGCAAATGCCAGTGGAGCTCTACGGTGCTGGGCAGTGAGCACAGGGCCCACTACAGGACGTCAGGCCCTCAGGCCATCTTCATGAAGTCTGTTCCTGATTGTTTGGGTAGAGACATTCACACCAGTGGCCCTCTGGAGGTCATTCTGTAGGGCTCGAGCCGTGCTCAGCCTGTTCCGCCTTGTGCAAAGGAGCAGGTATCAGTCCTGCTGATGGGCTGTGGACCTTCTACGGCCCTGTCCAGCTCTCCGAGAATAACCGCCAGTCTCCTGAAATCTCCTCCATGTTCTGGAGATTGTGCTGGGAGACACATTTAACCTTCTTGCTGCAGCACGTGTGGATGTGCCATCCTGGAGAAGTTGGACAACCTGTGCAACTTCTGTAGGGTTAAGGAATCGCCTCATGCTGCCAGTAGAGATAATTACTCAAGCCAAAACTAGCACGAGTGGAAAACCAGCCAAAAAAGATCAAGAGGGAGAAACTTGAAATGACCTCCACATGTTAAACCAGTCCTGTTTTGAGGGTTTTGTAATTGTTGCCACTTTAGTGCACCTGTCGTTAAGTCCATGAACACCAATACAGCTGAAAGTGATTAACAATGCCCTCAGCTGCTTAATCAACCAGAAAATTATCAGACAGGTTTAATTGATTTCATGCCAGGCCCAATAAAAAAAGTGTTCCTTTAATTTTTGTGAGCAGTGTAGTAACTCAACACTGGAGCTGACAATTTAACACGTGTTAGAGTTAATATAGTAACTCTTAACACCAACATTTAGAATAATGGGGTGGAGTCTGCAAATTAACTCTGCATGTGTTATAGCTGCTGTGGGAGTTAAGAGTTAGCTTTTCAGGAGTTTTTCCTACAGAGTTGATTAGGAAACGCTCTTTTTAACACTCGGGTTTGACTCTCATGTCAGTGTTACATATCAACTATATAATTATATTTGTAGTGTTAATAACTATTCTTAGTGTTAAATTGAACCAACACCCCAAAATTAACACTTTCAAATTTGCTGTGATATTAGCTCTCTAAATCCTGAAACCCCACACTGCTGTTTAAATAAGAAAGATCCTCAAATAAGTAGCAAAACATCTTCAGACATCAAGTAACGATGCAGTTGCATTTGTTTTTCATGCCCTAGATGACAGAAAACCTTCAGCTGAGTTTAATAAACACATTTCCTTTTGTTTTGACCCTCTTGGTTTAAAAAAGCCAGTGGCATTTGAATTACTTAAGATGGAAAACAAGAAAACAGAAACCAGTGACTCTTCTTGTGTTTTCTGTGTAACTAAGTTCTTCCTTGAAGTTCAGCTGAAATGGAAACATTTTATGGATTAATCTAAGTCATTTTTCAGAAGGAAAGCCAAATAAATGACTACTTTCATCCTCTGTGTTTTGAGAAGCTGCAGGAAAGCTAAAGTTTTCAATGTTTTTGATAAGAAGTGGAGAGATTCCATCTGACAGATGGTTCTTACAATACCCACTACAAAACTGAGAGATGAGACCAAATCACACAATGTCCTAGACGTAAGAAAGATTATAGCTGGAAGCTTGTGTTTCTTTTTTTTCTTTCATGCTGCAACATTTTCTTTCCAAGAAGAACTCTTAATCCTAATCGATACAACGCTTTGGTGCCATTTCTCCCCAAGGCTTTGTGTGGCAGGAATTACACTGTCCCATGTGAGTTTCATAAACCGCTGCAGAATCTCATTACACTTAAGCTGCAACGTGCAAAAAACTCACCCTCCAACACACACTGAGTGCTTTGCGTTCACTACGTTCTCATTAAGGGTTGTTTTTCAGCTTGGTAAATATTTCGGCCCCTCTCTTTGATCCTTTTGAAGAAAATCAGCAGGGACTGATAGTCATCAAGCCAGCTCTGTATCCATGTTTTTGTGTCTTGATAAAAGCTTTGCTCCTTTATTAATTTCCAAATCACTCTTTGAATCAGTTTTTATGTTTTTTTTCTTTCATTGGGAGTACTACAAATGAATTTATCATCATGACTGCTGGACAAATTGCTTTTAAGATTGCTGTTGGTCCACATGGGGAAGCCATGTTTCGTGCTGAATACTTAGAGAAAATAAACGGAACTTTTTTTTCTCCTGTTTTTATCTCAACTCATATTAGCTAAACTCTTAGGATTAAGACTAGAAGCATGCATTCTGCTCTTAAATAGTTTAATCAGTAATCTCAAGCAGAGCTAGTCGGCCATATTTTGTTCTTATTCTTTATTTGTTGTATAGTAGGAGGACCTGCTCGAAAACGAGATGTTACATCTCAAGCAGTTTATCCTCCTGAAATATATAAGTTAAATAAATAAAAAGTAAAATATTCTGTTGATGCATGAGATATTTTATCATACAAAATCATGAATAAGCTCCAGTTTGAGGAACACAGAAATAAACAGAGTGGCAGTAATGTGGATTCAGGCAGCAGGAAGAGGACTTTGTGGACATTAAACCATAAGAGACTAAATATGGTAGGTCACTCTGAGTTTTTCATGCAGGCTGAACATGAAACTATTCTCCTACACCTATCTTCTGCATTAGCTTCTGGTAGAAAATAGATGCTGAAACAGATCTACGTCACACTGTCACTTAACATTCATGGACTCACCCATCTTGACTCACGACGGGGAAGGCAGTTGTTGTTTTAGCGTCCAGAAAACAGCAGAGAATGTCTCAGCTAGTAGAAGCTAACCGTTAGCATTAGCAACTACACCACACAACCAAACTCCTCCAGGCTTGTGTTATTTGTGGAGATAAAATGTCAACATTGCAGAGTAAACAGAGTCAGTGGTAGAGTCGTGTTGCTGTTAGCCAATCAGAGCCGAGATGTTCGAATATCAGGAAATAAGACTCCAAATCCTGCCGTCTGAAGCTACTTTCTCTTCTGCCTGAATTCTCTGTGCTGAAACAGGTGCACCAGAGCTTTTTTTCTTAAATAGTAAAAACAAGTTATTGTGTGACTATGCTTTTCTCCCAGAATCATAATAGTTCTCTGAGGTTTTCTAGAATATATTAAGAGGAAATCATCTTCTGTCCCTAAGTTGCAGATTTCTTATTCGTTGCCTGGTGTACACTGAAACTATAGGACAGTTCATCATCTGTTCCCCACCAGTATCTGATAACAATTCTCTGCCCACCTTTCCAACAAAAAGTATGAACGTTAGCCTGACAGGCAGACATACTAATGGAAATTATTACATCATCTTTAGAGACGTTGACACATTTATCAACAACATTGTACCACTACCATCTGCAAACACCTGGCTGTGGAAGAAAAGGGTACAGGTAAGGGACCTGGCTGCCTGCAGTCATAACCCTTCTCTAGTGGACAGCGTGTGAAGACTTTAAAAAACAAAAAGTGTGAAAACAACAACCCTGTTGTGTTGCCTTGCAACATGTTTGCAGGAAGAGTAGCACAAAATACCGACAATACTTAATTTCACAATGTCTTCCTGACTCTTTGGGAATATATCAAAGCCCTAAATCCTAAAACTAGCTAGAGTTTTATGGGTCAGTTTGAAATAGCTGACTAGGTACCTACATTTGATTATAATTAAGTAGACTTTTTTATGTTTAAATAATTTAAAATGCTTCATTTATATTTTTTTTCTTCCGATTCTTTTTTATGATTGAAAAAAGGCAAATGTCAGACCAGTCAAAAGAGAGCTGGTTCCCTTTCCTTTGGGTTGAGATAGCTTGAGTTTACCAAGCTGAGGAGGTGATATACCCCTCCCTTTGTCACATTAATGAAGTGTGTGGGTGGGTGGCTAAATGCTCAGTAAAATGTGCTGAAACACAATAGGGCCAAAAGACAATGTGCGTTCATTGTGTTAATTATCTGTCTGGCAATGAAACTTTGAAGTGGTCCTTGAGTTAATGAACCACTTCAAGACCTTTGATGTTAAATGATGGATAAAAAACTCTACCTTCCCCATGACAGATAAGTTTATACTGAGACGGCACTGACCTTGGACATGTCCTAATAACAATAATAGTATAATAATACTTACAGAGTACAAAGCTTTCATTTCCAAGCTGAACATTATATTTTCCCACAACTGCTGCACAAATGTTCATATCATAACCCTTCAGTCACTCCTTTATAACTTTTGTGTGTCATAGTATTGAAGATGTACTGAAATGGAGCATTTTTGTTAATATCATGGCAGAAGAATTAAATGAGGGTCATTTGGTAGCACTCTACCATTGATAAGACAGTTTAGCACAACGCAGCGATGTAATGAAACTTTAACGAGCATAATGTCTCACAGAAGTTTTTCTTTTATAAGCCTGATTGGTTGGTGCCCCTGTGGCCACTTGGTGCCCTATGCATGGTGCATTATGCGTGGGCGGAGTGCCGATGCTGTCCTCATGCAATACCAAAGTTCATCTCCCACTCCTTTGTCATATGCTTTCTCTAATATCAGAAAGAAGGTAATAACAAATTAGATGGACCCGCATGTTGTCCATGGCTCTCAGAGCAGTCTGCTTTGCACACTGAAAGATTTTTGCAGATCATTGCTTGGACATGGCTGTAGAGCCATCCATTGTCTTACGCTTATTCAGAATCAGGTAGCAAGGGCAGCAGCCTAAGCAGAGAGGCCCGGACTTCCCTCTCCCCAGCCACTCTGGCGAGCTCTTTTGGGGGAATCCCAAGGTGTTCCCAGACCAGCAAAGCAACATAGTCCCCCCAACGTGTTCCCACTCTTAGAGGTTTCTCTGCTTCAACACACCTGATTTTAATCAGCAGGTGATTAACAGGCTTCTGCAGAGCCTGGTGAGCTGTTGAACAGGTGAATCAACTGTATTGAAGCAGGGAAACCTATAAAACATGCTGGATAGCAGCTCTCCAGGACCAGGGTTCCCTACCCCTGCCTTAACCTTTTGTGAGTGACACCTTAGTTGCAGAATGAGAATTTGTGTCTTAGAGTGAGGAAGAGAAGATCTTTTCAGGTTAAAATAAGATATTTTCAAATGATCACTAGCTGTACTTTTGTAATGTTGTTCCTAGTGTTGTGTTCGAGTCTGTTTCGAAGATTAAATTCTTGGGAATAACTATCGATAGTAAAGTAAGTTGGAAATCTCACATCAATCACATACAAAGTAAGGTCTCTAAAAGTGTATCAATGATTAATAAAGTCAAATATTTCTTAGATTATAACGCTGTCTGTGTGTGGTGTCAAAATGTGGAACCGATTGGAAACTCAGCTCAAACAATGTGTAAATATTAGTCAGTTTAAATTAACATTTTAAAAACTGGTCTGGTCAAAGTACATGATGTATGAAAATGGAAATTGAACTCACTGTACTGTAAACTGTGAATATTTGAAATTATGATCAAAACAAATTATATGGTGAATCTCAGGACATTGTTAATGTAAGCAATCTAATAAATAGTATGGAATGCAATGGGGGGTGGGAGTAAATACGTTTTCTTCATCCCACTCCATTTCAAGCTATCTTACATTTGTATGGAATTTGTGTTTATGTGTGTGTGTGTGTGTATGTATGTATGTATGTATGTATGTATGTATATTTATATGTATATATATGTGTGTATGTGTGTATATATGTATATATATAGACTTATTACAATTGTGCACAACTGGCAAGTGGCTTGAAATAAAAATAATCAATCAATCAATCTAGTGCTGTATTCCTCAGACGTGTCTTAATATCAGGCAGATACACTGAAACAGCTTTCTTACAGAATTATTATTGGAGCAGTACTGGTACTTTTGTACTCATTTATATCTCTCAGCAAGTTGAACGGAGTCAGAACGTGATCATTTACAGAAACACACGGAGGTGGAAGTCTTCACAGTGAGAAATGAAAGCAATCACATTTTACTAACCGCCACTTGCCAAATTGATGTCAGTTTTATAGAAAAGAAGCTCCCAGTTGGAAGGTGTGTGAAAATCTTCTGAGTGAACAGTGTGTTCTCGGCTCTGACAAATGCAATAGATACCTTTTCAACGTGTTTCACAGTACAGCTGTTGTTCCACGCCTGGATGCGCTAGATTGATGTGGTTCTTTTTTCACAGGAATCAAAACAACTTAACTCAGCTTTCAGCCACTCTTCTAGTTAATTTCACACTTTTTAACCATTTGATTTGATGTCTGTGAGCAGAACATTGAATCTGCATTTGACTCACTACGGTGATCAGTCAGATGGTAAAGACTTGTCCTGTTAGCAGAAAATAAACTAAACATTTAAAGGAGCAATATGTAAGATTTCTACAGTGAAATAATCAGTCTGATGTCGCAATCATGTTGGAAGGAAGGTTACATTGAAATAGATTTCATTTTTAGCCGGCTGGTGGGTTGTCAGTTTTTCTCTTCAAAAGAGTTTGTGAGGTTGCTGTGTCTACGGCAAGCTAATGCTGCAGTGTTTTGTAATTCAACACCAGCAAGCAAAAACTCCAGAGTTGTTTAAAGAACCAAAGCCAGTAAACAGGAGCGACCCAGAAGTTATTTCTTGTACCCCTAAGAAGCCACGGCATATTTTTGTTTTACTCTAACATCGGGTGAGGCAGGCTAGAGGCTAATGTTGAGCTAACAATGCTAACAGTGAATTACACGCAAATAGTCAGCTCTAAAAATATTAAGCTACTTTTTCAATTACCAACAACTGGATATTACAGTAAAATGTATGAATGAAGTAAATTAGTCAATCGTGGCGTTTTACTTCCTTTAAAGCAGCAATCCGGAGTTTTTCCCTTTAAGGAATTATGTATAATTTTTCAGAAAAAGTGAAGGTCTTATCATGTAGTGTGATATAATGTAAGCGATACGACTTTTTTTTTTTGCTAAGCCCGCCCCCTGACCCGTAAAATCCATGCAATTGCTGGGTTTCACTCACGTAACCCGGACGTCGCGCAAAACTCAAACACGGGTCAGGAAGTGTTTTGCTTCAGTACAAAACACAGCGCGATGGAGAAAAGCGAGTATAGTAAGGCATTAAATGGACTGGCACAGACGCGATATTGCAAAAAAATACATCTTGATGTAGGTTACAACCCATATAGTTTAAAAAAAAGTCAGCGTTTTCATACTCTGGAGGATTTACCCAGCGTTGAAGCGATCAAACTACCTTGTGCTGCATACCTCGTATTATACAGCAAACCAAATGAAAGCCTTTTATAAGCCTGGAAGCCTACAACTATTTTATTTTAGGTTGGGTTAACCATTAAGTGATCCTGAGAAGCTCTAAATGGCTGTCGTCTTGTTTTTGCTCAGGTAAGTAGTGAGTTGTGCTGTTTAGCTCATGATAATAATGATATCGCTATTGATAACAACAACATGTTTATGTGCTAGAATCTACTTGTAAATAACTTATTAGGCCTATTTAAATCTAAATTTCTGGTACGTTTGTTATTATAAGGTATAAACGCCACATTACAACACTAAGCTAAATGCTAACAACATTAGCACTCTGAAAGCTATTTGCCGTACGGACACATGAAAACAGTATCAAACTGTTTACCTGCCGTTTTTATGGCTGTGTTCAATAAAATGCTATAAAAACATTTAGTAAACCCTTACCTGCTAGAAAGTGGTCGCTGCAAACTTTAGCGTTGTCCGTTTCAACTCCTAATGTTTTTAGCCGGAGATTACTAATCCACTTCTGCCGTCTTCTTTCAGTAAGTTTTTTTTTTAAATACGTCCTATGTAGCGCACTACTTTCGGGACCCCCCAAAAAATGGTGATCTTTGTCCCGATTAGAGCAATTGTAACAACCATAGACAACACAGAATTTGAGCATTTTAACGCCAAATCAACAGAGTAAACAGGGATCTGTGCCGAGGCAGCTCCTGCTTGACCCGTGTCTGCATTTGTTTACGTGGAGAGGCGGGGAAGAGGCGGGGACGCTACGTCATGTGAAACCCAGCAATAGGAAACTGAGCGGCGACCAGAACTAACCAATAGCGTTAGACTACCACTTACGTGCTTCAAATTTAAGGAAGCACCTCGGCTGATGCAGCGTTGATGAACTTTTCACGGACAAGTCTTTAAAATATAAATATATGAAAACACAACATGACATGAGAATAATACTTGTAAAACGTGTTTTAGCTCTGTTTGTCGGCTACAGAAGCACATTCATAAACAAGAAACGTGCAGTCGCCATCTTAAATTATCGCGTCGACCCGACTATTGGTGCAATACGCTTGTCAGCCACTAGATGGTGCCATCAGATAAAAGAAATACTCTGGAGAGCTACTTTAATGAGTCGTTCAGAACTATAACAGCAAGATGGCAAACAACCACACTTAATCTGATGATACATATTACCGTAACAAGTGTAGTAAGTGCTCCCTACCGTAAAACACCCAAGAGTGCTAACACCAGATATGACAATGTATTTGTTTACTTATCGACTTAGTGTGTATGACTCGTCTTTACTTGTCATCTAGAATCTTCTGGTGCTGATCCGTAACTGGCAACAGCCATGAAAGTGATTTTATTGCTTAGGAAAATGGACTGAAGTTACCAAATTTGACCACAAGATGTCATTCTTACAAATTGCAACTTTAACTGAAGTCTTATATAAATTATTACAGCTCCTTTCTGCTACTTGCACCACTTTTTCAAAAATAAATTAAACAAGAGACAAATATAAAACAAGTAAAATGAGTTTTTTGATGGGAAAAGGTTAAAGAAGGGATCATTCTTGGCTGTCATAACTGCGTCATACCTGCTGCTTGACCTCCTTCCTGAATCCAGACTCCATTACTGTCCCAAATCAGGCCAATGACGCCTAACAGAGATAAATGAGAAGGTGCAGTCATTAATATGTAGAGAGAAGACCACTTTGTTAGTTTTTCTCTGATCTCTCCAAGCTCCTAGGAAGGAGAGATGTTATATTTTAGCAGCTGAAGTTTGAACCAGTCTGACAGGAGTCTCTGACGGGGGAGAGGAGTTAGCTGAAGGTCGTTGTTCCTCAACACGAGTAGTTTGATCTTTTTTTGTGCTCGACTCCACTCCTTCGTCTTTCTGAAGAAAGTCTCTCACAGAGCAAGTCCCCTGCCTCTCCACTTCCTGCCGTGTCTGCCTCCATCTTTCTTTTTATGAGCAATCTTTTTTTTTCTTTGAGCCTCACTTTTAAGGCTGGATAAGTGCTTCCCCACATATCTTCACTCCTCTCCAGCTTTTCTTTTCCTGATTGAAGATTGCAGGGTGTCCACGCGAGCAGCATTGTGAGCACATTTTTCCACCTGGCCCATTTATGTTAATACATTCCTTTTTTTTTGCTGTAGCTCTTAGTGGAGCAATCTTACCTGCTTCTTTTGTCTATCCGTCAAGAGGGCAATGCTCTCTTGAGGAGATTTATTTTTGAGAGACTTAATCTCTTAAATAACAGAGTAAAGGATGTTTTTATGAAGGCTGCAAGGTACAAGAACTAATCTGCGCTGGCCTAGATCCATGAAAGATAGAGAAATATGTCCAGTGTGTGATTTAACACCCAGTCCTAACAGTGATGAACGCTTATTAAAAATATCATACAACCGGTCTCCCCATATTTGGTTATTTGTTGAACATAAATGAACAAAAAAAACAGAAATCTATACATAAAGAAATTATATTTATAGAAATTACATCAAGTCTTCTGAGATAAATATTTTGCTTGTGTCAGTTTAAAGGTTGAATATGGAACACGGACACTATATCGACATCTAGTGTTTAGAGGTGGTATTGCAACAACAGAACACATTTTCCAGCCGGCGGGGTGTTGGTTCACTGCTGATACGTGAAGTGACCAGCCAGCACCATGCCCAGTGACGAATCGTACAGGGTAAGGACTCATTTTTACTAATAAGTGTATTATTAGGGGTGAGACTCGATTAAAAAATTAATATAATTAATTAGAGGCTTTGTAATTAATTAATCTTGATTAATTGCATTTTAATCGCTCAAGAAAAGTTGCCCCGAAAGCAATTTTATTAAATTAAAAACAGACCTAAAAGTACAATACTATTTTAAGTACATTTTGATAATGGTATTGTCTTTAAATAATAATAATAATAATAATAATAATAATAATAATAATAATAATAATGGGTTGATAGAATGTGTGTGCAATTTGATTTGATTTAACATCATTAGAGACAGAAATGAAGGCAAAAACACATGAAGAGGGATTTCTGATCACTCATTTGATTGTAGTTCTAGTTGTGTTTGGAGCACATAAAAAAGGTTTACATGGTCTTGTAGCCAAGGTTCTGAGCTTTCTTTAGAGGTGCAGCTTTACTAGATTGATATTTAGGGCATGAATTTTGCTGCTAAACATCAACATCCCCCAATTGGGGGACCCTTGGGCTTAAAGGGTTAAATGCGTTAATTTTTTTAACATTTTTTTTTCTAATTAATAAATCATAATTAACGCGTTAAATTGCCTCCCCTATTTATTATACGACAGTATTTACCATTAGAACATGATAATAACATAACATCTTTATTCTAAGGTCAATCTCTGAATAAATATGAATATGTTACTTTAGACATAATTAAATATTTAAATAATATTGCATTTAAAATAAACTTAAAAATCTGCAACATTTTTACCATAAACATTTAATTTATTAGATGCAAAAATTTTGACTTTCAAAACGTTATTAAAACTGAAAGCTAACCGTGGCTAAAGAGCAGGGATGCTGTAAGACTAGTGGGAAACATTTCTGTTCACGGACCTTGATCTCATCTTATTTTTGTTAACTTGTTACAATAATTAGTCTTTTGCTTTGTGTCCTGACTGAAGAATATAAATGAGAGCAGATCTGCATCAGGGGTAGTTACTAATGAAGCTTTAATTATAGATCATCAGTGAAGACCTCCTACTAGAGCTGTCCTGATTAAATAATTTCAGTAATTGCATAGATTATTCACCATTCATGAGACAAAAACTCAGATTAAGTAGATTAATATTATTAAAGGATGTTTTGTTGGTGCAAGGTTTAGATGGAAGGGCTGCTGTAGGTTATAGCAGAGATCTTATTGTAGGTGAGGTCCCAAGTCAGCTTCAGTGATTCTTTATTATTAAAGATTTTCTCAAATCAAATTATACCCCGCAGTGCTTCTTTCTCAGCATCGTTATTATCTTCAGTGCTTTAAAAATTCCTTTTGGCTTCACTTGCCAATGTGGCTGGAATATAAACTAACCATTAAATCGGAAATATCTTTAACACAAGGAAGAGCACACACCTCCAGACTGACTTTGTTACAATCAAATGGTTTTTGTAGAATTTCTTCCATCCCTTTTTCATTAAGTTAATATTTTAACATGGATTCTTTTTTTAAATCTAAAATAAAATTAAAATAATAAATTACACTGTACATGTTTTTCAGAATAAGAGCCTGTTTTACACAACCAACGTTTCCCTTTCTTTGCATTTACATTACCTCCTCGGGTCAAACCCAGTCACATTTTCTGGTGAATATTTTGCAGGAAGAAAAAGCCAGAACATTTTTCTTCCCATCATCTTCTAAATTGACATCAGTTGCACAGAAAGTTTTCTGCCTTTGGGAGTTTTAGAAATTTGCTCTGAAAAGTTGTGTGATTTATGAAAATCTTCTGAGTGAACAGTGTGTGCTTAGCCTTCGGCTTTGACAACGACACTGCTGTGACAAATGCTGCACCTGCTGTTTGAAAGACTTGAACACTTTTATGCCTGGCTGCACATTAGGCCTTTTCTTTCATTGAGGCGATGATTCAAGATCTTTTTATTAGAAGTTCAGTCTAGCTTTGACCATCAGTGCCACAGACATTGTGAATGCCATCGGCAGATTGCTAAAGCAACAGTGACTACTATCTTATCTCCAGTAATACTTATAATTTTATGTGAACTAACCCTAACCCAAAAAGATCTGTATCGATCTGTCTGAGCAGAAAAGAACAATTAAAACTCCTTTAAGCCAGATTTCCATCCCCTGGTTCTGGTGTGGAGCGGAGTGGGTCACCGTCGGCGGTGTGGACCGGTATGGTTCTGCAATTTTCAGGCGAGCGTTTCTATCCCAGTTTTGGCTCTTATGTCGGCAGGCAGGGTTAAACGAACCGTCGTGCACGATTTCATAAATAAGTTGTGCAACTATTCAGTATTTTTGTGCTGCAATGAATGGTCTGCAAAGCTTAAGACAAAAACTAAATGCTTACCACAGGCGCCACATGTGAATCCACTGTGTGGTAGCTGAGTCCAGGCCTGCCTCGCTGCCTCCATTTGCCGGTGTTTGGCTATAAAAAGCATCCAGCGCGTCGTATGCACCTCCGTGTATTTCTCCCATTTCCAATCCAAAAAAAAAAAAAAATCCACTCCGGCTGTTTCTGTCCTTAACGTTTCTATATTGGGCTTTATTCTTTAGCTTGGCCCGACACCGTTCCGACGTTTGCTCGGATCCTTCCGCAACCATCCGCTAAGAAAAAAAACTTCCTTATCGATCCGTCCAGCTCCTCCAGAGTGTGGACTCTCACAATGACAGTGAGGAGTGTATGGAACTCTGAAGATGCCCAAAACTTGCTGCTACTTGCTGGCATTTTTTCACATTCATGTACAACTAATGAAAATACAAAGAATGGAACTTCGTTGAACTCTGTTTTGCTTGTTGCAAGTAGTGACATATTTTCTGTCCCCCAATGAGAGGACTGTGTTGTTGCTCCGCCCTAGCTGTACTGCTCCAGAAATGTCTAGACCTACAACAGAACAGGTCTGGCGCGGTCCGGGTAGGTTGTCTGAACTGGTTTTATAATCGGAACAAAATATTTAGCGGTCCGATCCACCCCGATCCATGCCAGTTTTTGCGATGGAAAAGGCCTATTAGATATCTTCAGCAGATGCAAAGTGTAAATCAAACAATAGCTACGTTTACATGGGCACAATAATCGGAATGAATGCCCTATCAGATCAAAAATTCATCATGTAAACATGTCAATCGGAATATTCTGATCCGATACAGCTCGATCGAAATGAAATTTCATTGCGATTGAGAGAGGTGGTTTTGTCCGATCATCGTTCCGATTGACATCCATGTACACATCCATTCGGATTCAGAGTAAAATGATGCCCACTGCGCATGTGTGCAACTTCAGCATGACGTCTTTCCGCCTTTGCAGACGCTCAGGACAAGTCGAAGAAATGGCAGGAGGTAATCACAAGTGGTCTCTTGCAGACACTATTTTTTTCCTGGAAACAATACGGGAGCTCAATATCATTGAACGTCTCGATGGCCGAAAGGCTAGAAATACAGCATTATACACTCAGCGCATCTAAAGATGCAGGAAGCGGGAATTCACCAAAGTATCGACCAAATCAAAAACCGCTGGAAAAGTTTGAAAGTGGCGGACAAAGCTAGAGAATAAGAAAATAAAATGCAAAGGAAAAGACATGCAGACAAGATGGCGTTTGTTTACATTTTTTTCCGGGGAAACACAAATCTGCGCATGCTCAACCTATGCATCGCGGCATGATCGGATCATTTCAGTTATTGTCCATGTAAACAGGGATTTGGGGTTTCTGATCAAAAATCGAATCGGATTGGGGAAATTTGGCGCATGTAAATGTAGCTAATTGTTACGCCCCTCTGCTTCATCATTGGTCTGGCTGTGATGAATCAGCAATTACTCTGAGTGGCTGCACCTGTGGGTGCAGCATAAAAGACTGCTTGGTGCAACTGCAAAGAAGAGACTGATCAGATCGCTCTGTGGGGAGCTTCTTGCCTGAGTGGCTTTTTGAGTGAAGCCTTTTGAAAGCAGATTTTAATAAAATACGTCAAGAATTTTACCATGTGTCCAGACCTCCTCCTTTTGTTGCAGTCCCTCGAGCTGGGTTGTAACATATGGGGGCTCGTCCGGGATCATCTGGACTCATTGGAGGAGGCTGGACCTGGTGTTTTAAATTTTTGAGTTTTGTTTTTGCAACCTGTGCTTTGGTGTGTGGCTTGGAGATGAGCATTATCTTGTTCTTTGGTGAGCTTTGGGCTCTGGAGACTTGCTGCTAGTGGCGCAGGCCTGTTGTGGTCCACCAGCTTGATTGTTATTGCAGCCATGTCTATTGTTTCTTCAGGTTTGTTGTCTTCTTTGCAACTGAAAAGAAGAGACTGATCAGATCGCTCTGTGGGGAGCTTGTTGCCTGTGTGGCTTTTTGAGTGAAGCCTTTTGGAGGCAGATTTTAATAAAATACGTCATGACTGTTACCATGTGTCCAGACCTCCTCCTTTTGTTGCAGTCCCACGAGCCGGGTTGTAACAATAATGTACGACTTCTTCACTGTAAGTCAGGCTGTTTGCAAAGGTTTTCTTTGTTTAGCCTTTAGTATGACTTTGGAAAATCCATCACAGGCTCTTAATTTGTCCATCATGGCCTTCTTTTTGCTCACACATGGAAATGCAGAAGCACATGGTGTTGGTTAGTTTCTTCCACATTTGTTATATTGATTGAGCAGCATCATAAAAAATGAAAAACACAATTACTTGAGCAGTTTTATCATTTTTGGATCAAGTGCAGTCACTAAAGGGTGAATTATAATTTCAAGGATTTTTATTGTTTTTGGTGCTCCGACGTCGGAGGAGATGACTGATTCTGACATGGTGCATGCATCATCGAGGTTGCATAACTAGTTTGCATTTCTAATATAAAATGTTTAAACATGGAAACAGAATTTGTTGAGGCTGCTACAAGCTCCCAGGACCTACTTGTTTCTCAGTAGAAATGGAAACGCAAAAAAAAAAAAATCCCCTAAATGTCATCAATGTTGTTCTTTCCTTCCCTTCCCCACAGGTAACATTTTTAGATGACCCATTTCTTTTACCTGAAGAGTCCCTGCAGAGCCGCATTCATTTTAAAAAAAGGAAACCGTTTTTCTCCCAGAAGTTTGTGAATGCAGTCAGTGAAAGTTCAGGCTGGTTTTGTTACAATGAATGTGGGGAAATGAGGTGGAAATCCTTTTTGTAGAGATGCTCTGATGTAGAGAAAGTCTCAGTCACATATTGTTTCTGCTTTTAAATAAAACATGTTGCTGCCAAGTGGAAATGTACCTGCTACCAAACCAGTATACAGAAATGTTCCTAATGCAGTTTCTAGCTTAGCTCTTTTGTGGGAAATTCACAAGGAAGCACTTCTAGTTTAATAGGACCATTAAAATTAGCTATTTGATGTTATGAAGATTATTAACTAATAAGAAGTACTAATAAAGTATCTGTAGACTTTGAAGAGTTCTGCTTTTTTTTTTACTTTAAAATTTCAACATTTTAACATTCAGATGTTTTTGGGTTATTTGCTAAAACATGACTTCCCTTGGGTCCCCCTAGAGTCTGATTTGTGTATGTATGGACAACTTTCTCTCTTATATAATGTTGCTACTGCAAATAAAATATTCCTTTGGGTGTTCTTGGTAGAACATCATAATAAGAAAAAAGCAGAAAAGAGGGATTTCTTTATTCAGGAGGTTGAACATACTCTACAGAAAGAGGAAAGCTGGAGCTCCTATTGTTTGGTAAATTTATACTGCATGGCTATAAATTGTTAATATATAGTTATTACTTTCTGTTCCATCCATCCATCCATCCATCCATTTTCATCCACTTATCCGGAGTCGGGCCACGGGAGCAGGAGCCTAAGCAATGAGGCCCAGACTTCCCTCTCGCCAGCCACTTTGGCAAGCTCCTCCAGGGGAATCCCAAGGCATTCCCCAGCCAGCCGAGAAACATAGTCCCTCCAGCGTGTCCTGGGTCTTCATTAGGGTCTCCTCCTAGTTGGACATTCCCGGAAAACCTCACCAGGGAGGCATCCAGGAGGTATCCTAACCAGATGCCTGAGCCACCTCAACTGGCTGCTCTGGATCTCATTCTTCTGGTCACTACCCAAAGCTCATGACCATAGATGAGGGTAGGAACGTAGATCCTCACTCGCAGCACCAATCCGTCTATCGAGCTCACTCTCCATTGTTCCCCATTCATGAACAAGACCCCGAGATACTTAAACTCCTCCACTTGGGGCAGGACCTCATCCCTGACCTGGAGAAGGCATTCTACCCTTTTCTGACTCAAGGCCATGGTCTCAGATTTAGAGGAGCTGATTCTCATCCCAGCTGCTTTACACTCGACTGCGAACCGCTCCAATGAAAGCTGGAGATCACGTTCTGATGAAGCCAACAGGACCACATCATCTGCATTAAGCAGAGACCTGATCCTTAGGCCACCAAAACAGATCCCCTCACCACCTTGGCTGTTCCTAGAAATCCTGTCCATAAAAGTTATGAACAGAATCAGTGCCAAAGAACAGTCTTGGCGGAGTCCAACTCTCACAAGGAATGAACCCAACTTACTGCTAGCAAAGCGAACCAAATTCAGACTTGGACTGACTTGGACTTGGACTGCTGGTACTTATCAGCTGCCTCTGGAGTCCCACAGGCCATTGGCTACCACCCATCTCACATTGTACCTGACCCCTTTGGCCCCTCCCACAGGTGGTGAGCCCATTGGAAAGGGCACCCAAATTTCCTCTTCGGGCTGTGCCTAGCCACCAGGCACTCGCCAATGTGCCCCACCTTCAGGCCTGGCTCCAGAGGGGGGGCCCCAGTGACCCGCATCTGTTTGAGGGAGCACTGCTTCCATTTATTAAGATCTTCATAAGTAAGAGTCTTTGGCCTGGACTTTGTCTGATCCCTCACCTAGAACCTGTTTGCCGTGGGTGACCCTACCAGAGTCATAAAGCCTCAGACAACTTAGCTCCTATAATTGGGACACTCAACCCCCTCCACCACGGTAAGGTGGCAGCCCTTATGAACTTCTGTTCATAAATTAAAAAGGCATATGAATGACATAAACGAGCTGTAGCCAAGAGATATCAGAGTGTGGGAACAAAACTTTAAATTCTGCTCACATCTCTTTGATTTGGAGGTTTTGCCAGCATATGGCTGCTTTCACTGAAGGAGTGATGGGTGCATTCATGTGTATGTTGTGCACTGTGCTGCTCTAAGCTGAGTGGTGCACAGAGCACGGTGTGTCACCAAGCTAGCTGTCCTGTGCACGAGGCCCAAGATAAAGGATTTTAATTTAGAGAGCACAACAGCTCTGTAACAGCACATGTGATGCATCCAACGCATGTGTATGTGCATGCACATGTGTGTGTGTGTGTGCACAGATCACTACAGGCCCATTGATTAGATTTGTAAGAGTCTCAGTGCGACTCTCCCCAACTCCTGCACGCCTTCGCATCGCTCTCTCCTCTCTCTAGGATAACTGTGGATGCAGTCTTTGTGCAGGAGCTGCTGATGTCAGGACTTTACCTTGACAACACAACAGAAATCACTTTCATTCAAGCTGCAAACCAGCTACTTTCTGGATAAATTTGTGCTTTTTCAGCAACTGTTTTACTTGTGGGGGTTCCCCTGATCTGGGCTCAATTACCACAGCGAGCTTCCTTTATGCAAGTAGTCATACCTGGCCTTTCTACCTGATGCGTAAGCAGCACATAACGTAATAGACCCGTTTTTCCCACAAGCTCAGCAGTGTGTCAGTTCTCACCGCAAAGATGCAAAATGGCAGCAGAAGCGTTCCACGCTGCTGGTCCCGCGAGGTCACAAAATCACTGGACAATTGCAAGGTCATGCTGGATTTTGCCAGTTCACACGATAACAAGTGAGAAAGACGGCAGCATGTATCCCATAAAGTCAGTGGTTTATCTTCTGTTTGCCTCAGACAGGTAATGACATCTTTTTTTTTTACTAGTTAAGCAACTGGAAATCTGCATGTGTCTTTTATTGTGAAAGTTGCCTGATGTTTTACACTGCTTCCGTATACGACTTCCTGTATGACTCAATCTGAGTTGCTGAGCTTAACGCTGAGTGTGTCGCGTAAAAAATAGACTCAAAGAATAAATGTAGTGACACTACGCTTCTGGGACGCTTCCAAAACGTGACACGTCATGGCCAGTAGAAACACACCCATCCACTATAACAGCGGCTAGTTGCTGCGTACTATACTTGTGGCTCTTACATTTCCAGAGGAAAGACTGGGTTAGATTATACATGACAAAACTGATACATTGGCCAAATTATATTATGCTGTGGTTTAAAACAGTTCCATTTCCTTAAAGAATTACAACAAAACCTTCCTTATTTTAATTTTGACATAGTCCTTAGCTTTATGCCTGCTTTGTTTTTGAACAGAAGGCAACTAGATGTCTTATCTTGGCTCTTGAAGATGTTTCACCTTTTGTCCAAAAAGTTTTTTTATTTAAATGACTCTTTGGAAGTGTTAAACTTTAGTCATTATAACATTAATAAATAGTTTGCACATGTTGCATGTTCCTTCTCTTTCCCGTCTGTTCTTCGTGAGGAGATGTTTGGCGTAATGGCGTATCGTTTTCATAATGGCCAGTTTTTTGTCCCAGTTGTTGTTGTGCATCAAAGAGCAGGTATTTATGAGTTGAGGCATACCTTTTTAGTGAGAACAGTCCAATAGAAGCCATCTGTTCTCCCTCTAATCCTTCCCCATAAACTGATGTTGTCTTTTGGACCATCACATTTTCGACATTTTGAGTGTCCTTTATTAGAGATGACAATGGGCGTAAACGTGAAACTTTGATTGATAACATCTGGAGCTGTGAAGTGCTGTCGTTAATAAAGAGACATGGATTATTAAGATGCAAGAATCTCCTAATGATTCCTTTAAACTCATCACCTCATGAACTATTGCTACAGTCATGTCTAATTTTCCATAATATTGGGGGCTCAGATGCTGCTGCTATGTTAAATTCATAAAAAAAATGGTGCAAAGACTTTTTTTTTTTGCAAAGATTTGTTTGTTAGTGTGCAGCTTTCTGTTTGTCAAAACGTCTAAACCAATAACCTGAAATCTCTGTTCTTGTTCCAGATTCTTAGCTCATTTGTAGACATGAGAAATATGTACTAATGGCCTTTCTGGATTAACTCCATCACAACAGCACATTAGTCATGTTTATCTCATATGAGAGGATAGATCTCTGTAGAAAAACCTTCCTTTAGTGGCTTTTATCATTTATGGTTTTTGGTAACCCAGCTGACAGTTTCATAGCCGTTTGAAGTGGATCTATATCACTCAGGACGGTAGTTTATGGTTAGCTGAGAGCATTATTTTATATCATGACAGCAGGTTAAAAATAAGCACAAATGTTGCCAGGCTAACATTGATTTAGAATACACAAAACTGTAAACTTTTCATAAATCTTCTGGTTTTCTTCTCTTTTTAAAGTTTTTGTGTAAAGTGTACCAGAATGGGGTTTTTTCCCTCCAAAGAACAATTTAAATAAATTATGACGGTTATTTCAGCGGTGACATTGTGGAATCTTTTAACAGTACAGTTCAACCTGCTGCAGAGAAAGAGCTAGAAAAATGGCTTTAATAAACCAGAAATAATGTGCAGCTTCAACAGAAACCCTAAAATATCTGTACTCTGTTAATTAAATGAATTAATTTAAGTTTTATTGCATCTTTAGCTAGCACCTGTGTTTGTTCTGCTTTTCCCTGGAGTTCAGAATTATTGCAGTTTCTCTGCTGATTGCTGAGTTTGCAACAAAGTGCAGGTGCAGCTCAGCTTTGTTCTAAAGTGAAAATGTTTAAACTGTTTGAGTATAGATAATAAAAATGAGCAAGTTGATCATGTTTTCAGCAAAACTCACAGGATGATTGAATGCACAGAGATGAGCTGGAGGTTCTGGAAAGGTCCAGCTGTCAAATACGAGCCAACAGGAACCAGTCTGGACTATAAATGCTTTTTGAGCTGCACATTGTGAATTTTTGGTGCATTTGCAGGACTTTTACTGTGTTCTATTTTAGTGAAAAAGGTTGTGAGAGAGTGGCAGGAACCTGTTTTATGATGCAGTTTTCATCATCTCTCTGCACTCATCTTCCATCACATCTTCAGAGTTGGGATAAAGATGCATTCTAGTATATTTTAATATTCTATTATTTTAAAGAATGCTGCTTTGGGAGCTTGATTCTGTCTCAGTTATAAAAGCAGCTCATGAGAGGGAAAAGAAAATGTTCATTCTGAAAGCCAGAATTAGACCATGATTGTGTTGAATGGCAGTATGTAAGTGGATGTTATGGTACAGCATTAAAAGCTCCTTTTGTTCATTACCTGCATGATTGCTATTGATCTGCCTGAGGTGGTTTTAGAAGGCTTTGCAGCAGAAGTGTGGAGGCTCAGCGTACTAATATGGTACGTTATGGCATCATAAAGCTTCATATTTCTCTTTACACTAATATATTTTGATGATCTGCCTTCCTGTGGAATCCTGATGGGTTTTATGTAAATCCAGAGTAATGTGATTGGTGGGATTTGGTTTAATTCTTGTTTTGCTTGTTATTCCATTTGAGTGGATGCTCAACAGAGAGATTTAGTCAAATAAATCAAGAAAAATGAAGTTTAGATGTTAGTCACAAGAATTCAATTCAATTGGAGATTCGTTTTTCAAAGAGGTCGACCATCTGCAGTCAGGTGTTTTTTTTAGGGATGCACCGATACCACACCTTTTTCAAACCAATTCATTTATGCATAATATGCATGTTCTGATCTATATAACACTTTACCGAAAAGGCATCCACATCGCCAAAATGCTTTGCAAAATTAAAAACAAAGAACAGACAGAATCAATAATAAAGCGAGGAAAAACTAGAATGACACAATGCTCTTAAGTGTTAAAAGCCACCCTGAGCAAAAAAGACTAGATTTAACATGGCTGAGGTCAGCAATCATGTGTAAATCTATAGGGAGCTGGTTCCAGAGGCAGGGCTCAGCCATCGAGATAGCCCGGTCACCCCAATGATTAAATTAAGTTTTGGGAACATCGAGGAAAAACTGGGATGAAGACCTCAGAGGTCTTCCACTGACAAGGAAACTCAGTAAATCTGAGCTGTAAGGCGGGGCTAAACCATTAAGAGCTTTAAAAATAAACATGACCAACAGGCGTTGGCGAGGTGGAGGGGAGATAAAACCTTTAGTGAGTAAAAGTACTTCAATTTGATTACTCATTGATACTGAGTATAAGTACTAAATGTCATTACACTTCTTAAAATTAACATATTTTCGTAGGCACATTAAACAAACATTAAGTGTATTTTACTAGTAACTACCCACTTAATGTAACTAAATGTATCTAATGCTACATTTTAACACTGAATCTTTTATTGGTCTTGCTAAAACTCACT
Organism: Aphyosemion australe; assembly: GCA_006937985.1. NCBI lineage: Eukaryota > Metazoa > Chordata > Actinopteri > Cyprinodontiformes > Nothobranchiidae > Aphyosemion > Aphyosemion australe. The sequence goes on along the minus strand of SSNS01000020.1, from coordinate 2,261,817 downwards.
CTTTTACATGTGCATATTTAATTATTAAATGTGCGTTTTGCTCCTGCTAAAAAACCATTTAGGCCACGCCCCCAGATATTAAAAAAGAAAAATATCTTTACTACAAGAACACAAAGAGACTTTAATCTGATTTGTGGTTTGGAGATAGTTATAGGTTAGGAGATGGTAATAGATTACTTGTAACTGTTAAAAGTGGTAGTAACACGTTACCAGCATCATTGAACTGAGCAACTGAAATGAAACTATAAACATAACTAGCCATCAGCCGTACTTTACACCAGTATTTCTCAATTATTTTCTGTGACCCCCCCAGGGTACATATACTGAAGATACACACTCTTCGATGTCAGATCACTTTATTGACAACTATGACAGAGCCCTGCGGCGACATGTAAAAGCTACATGAGCTAAAACTAGCGGCACCGTGAAACAACATATGGGCTAAATCTAACAAACGGAATCTGATGCAGCGCGGCATAACGTGCATACTAAAATCTACCATTGCATCAGCAGCTTAACGCATGTGTAACAAGGTGTACAAACTTACAGACAGAAGTTGAACAGTGAGTTACATGCATAGCTAGTTATATCATCCTCAAAACGTGAACCTCCTTCCAAATGTTTTCCCACACTGACCCCTAGTGGTAAGTGGTGCACTCTGAATATACCTTTTTGTTACCCCTCTGCGTATTCTTTGTCATGGAATTTTTGATGGAGGGGTGGGGGGTTGTTGTCAGGACATCCTAGAGTGGGCGTGGATTGTGAAGTGTATCTGGCGTCTGTTTTGTATTATCCGATTTTTGATTCCAGTTCAGTGACCAGCAGAAACGTCGTTTTTACATTGCTCTGTGAGACAACAAAGTCCCGTGAATTATGTCGTTGTTTTTTGGGGGATTTCCGCTGCATTTTTCAGTGTTGGGAATTTAGTAACGGCGATTTTAAAGCAGCGAGAACCGTGCTTATTTGCTTGTGCTTTCGTTCTGCTTCACAAGCAACTTTTCTAATTTTACTAACGCTGGTTGTTTTGGACGGCGTCTGCTGATGTCAGTTCCTACTGAGTTACAGCCAGTCAGCGTGAAATAACCAACAGTACTGCTCAGCAACTCCACCGGGCCATTCCGAATACATACCTCTCTTCAGGTACTCCAAAAGTTCCTGAAAAAGGCCTGGAAAATGCCTACTGGCCTACATCTGTTTTATCTAATCGAAAGGTTAACCACAGTGGTTTAGTGACTTAATAACTGGGACATGTTTTTATTTGAATTGCACTGTATTAATGAGGGCTACATTCCATTTTTGAAGATTTGCCTGTCAGCATTTTTAAACAATAACCAGCACAGACAGCTGCAGCCTTCCCTAAGACACCTGTGCTTTGCCCATGCTTGTAAGTCAAAATGAATGAATATGTTTCCTGTGGAGTCTAGGACGTGACTCCACTATCTACATAGACTATACAAGGACTAGTAGACTCCAGTCTGTTATTGCTCTTTGTTCAGTTCCACGTCTACACTTTTCTGTTCCCTCAAGAAGTCTAAGACATAATAAGCCATTCAGCTGATTCATGATGGATAATATATAATCGTTCATTTATTAGCAAAACAAACTGAAGTCCAGATATTCTTTGCTGTCTGCTCCATATCTCTGACTAGCTCATGTATTTTATTTTGTTGTGTTTTCAGGATTCTTTAGGGGAAAACTCAGGAGTCCACGGCCCGGCAGAGGACAGGAAGGAGAAGGTGCCAAGTCCTCATCTCAGCCAGCTGGTGGTCCTCACCAACAGCGGGACTCTGTATGGTCTGGCTCAGAGAGTGGTGGCCACCGAGTCTCTGTGAGCAGGCAACACACACAAGCATAAAGAGTCGTTAGATCGTTGTAATTGTAGCTTGAGTAACACAGGAAGTAACAGAAGTTGCAATCACAGTTCAGTTTATTGAATCAGAGATTAGTCCCACTGCCATGAGTGTTTCATATGAACACTCTGTGGAGAAATGGCCCTTTAATGTTTCAGTCTCTATGTCAAACTCTCCCAGTCCATTTGGTTTTCCTCGTCTCGTTCTGCTTGTGTGGCTTCGCTCTCTCTCTCTATTACAGAAACGCACACCGCCCAGTGCCACCCTCACACATAATTAGGTCAAGCCATCATCAGCGCTGACAGCCCCCTGAATCCTGAGAGGTTTACTGTGTGCAACAACAGCTTCATAATGAAAACGCAGCAGCTTGGACAACACTACACTAGAAATGCTGAATGGCTCTATACCCTCTTCTAAAGAAAAAGTTGTGTGTTCGAAGAAAGCAGCAAGCTCTGGAGATTAATGAAAGGAAAAGAGCTGAGATGCAGGGGCGGGGGCGTTTCTCGGTTAAAGATCGGTGGGAAATGATTCTCGATGGAGAATGACGCTGACTTCAAGGCATAAGAAGTAGTGTTTTTTTGAGCAGAAAGGGCAGCAAACATCTCGGACATGTTCAGCGTGTGTCATTTTAACATCAAAAACCACATCAGCTTTAAAGTGAACAAACCATCAATATGAGAAACCACTAAGGATCTGAGCAGAAGCTGTTTAGGTGCCCTCCAGCTGTTGTCCTGCTGTTGTGTGAGATAACCAGATGACCGTGAACGGAGTGTGTCCTGCTCCTTTTGTTTTCTTCACACACTGCAGTGTGTCGCCAAGGCAAACACAAGGTGTTCCAGCCTAACGTAACACAATTTTCTCTGCTCCGTGAAGAAATAAAGTGCCTCTGGGCTCAGAGTTTAACGACACATAGTCGCGCTAAACTGAACTATTCACCAGCAGTGAAATGAATCATGGGATAAATCAGCCTCATGCAATAAAGTCATTACTCTAGAAATTACAAGTTTTATATTAATTATAATTTAACGTGGCTCTTCCATAAGGGATTGCTGGTTGATCCTTTGAGTTAGTTTTAGTTATAGCTAATGGTAAATATGAAATTATGAGTCTAAATGAGGATGAATTACACACAAATGAAAACCTAATTCAGAAATTTTGGGAAAAAACTGTGAAAAAAAAATCTGCACAGATTTTTCTGAGATTACATCATTTATTAGCAGCTCTGATGAACCCTAACCAACTCACTTTGATCCCAAAGGATCATTTGTTTGTTTTCTTCTGTCCAACTAGTCGCCATGTAGTGAGAGTTCAGATCTGAGGCTGTGTGGAATGTTTAGGGTGGATCATCATCCTGCCTGTGGATGATATCTGTTTGAATGGCCTCAGCTTGGAGAATTTTTTTTATTTTAACCTTTATTTAACCAGATTAGTCGATTGAGAGCCCATTCTCATTTACGACGACGATCAGACCAAGAGGCAGTAGTAGCTTTGCACCAAAGAACAACAGACAGATAAGATAAAAACCGACATAAAAGACTGTTCTCATGTACAATATTTACAATCAATCAAAAACTGACTTAAAACAATCTTTAGGTACTCAGAAGCAGGCACATTGATCAGAAGCTATTGATCGTAATGAATTGTTGAAGGTAGATAATGGAACGTAGGTAGTGAGCTTTAGTGATTTTTGCAACTCATTTCAGCAGCAAACTGAAATGAAGAGCAGCCAAAAGAGGTGCGAGCTTTAAGAACATCCATAGAAATTAAGTTACTGGAACGTAAATTGTACTGGTTGTTGGAAGTAATGAGTAATAAGTGAAGATATGACGAGGTTCTATTGATGATTGTTTTGTATATAAATTGATACCAATGTAACAACCTGCGGGAATGGAGTGATGGCCAGTTAACGAGTGAGTACAGATTAGGGATGTGTATTGGTAAAATTCTGGCAATTCAATACATATCATGATACAGGGGAGGCGATACGATATATCACGATACAGGGGAGACGATACGATATATCACGATACAGGGGAGGCGATACAATATATCACGATACAGGGGAGGCAATACGATATATCGCAATACAGGGGAGGCGATATGATATATCACGATACAGGGGAGGCGATACGATATATTGCAATACAGGGAGGCGATATGATATATCACGATACAGGGGAGGCAATACGATATATCACGATACAGGGGAGGCGATACGATATATCACGATACAGGGGAGGCGATACGATATATCACGATACAGGGGAGGCGATACGATATATCACTATACAGGGGAGGCGATATGATATATCACGATACAGGGGAGGCGATACGATATATCACGATACAGGGGAGGCGATATGATATATCACGATACAGGGGAGGCGATACAATATATCGCGATACAGGGGAGGTGATACAATATATCACAATACAGGGGAGGCGATACGATATATCGCAATACAGGGGAGGCGATATGATATATCACGATACAGGGGAGGCAATACGATATATCACGATACAGGGGAGGCGATGCGATATATCACGATACAGGGGAAGCAATACGATGTATCACGATACAGTGGAGGCGATACGATATATCACGATACAGGGGAAGTGATACGATATATCACGATACAGCTGAGGTGATACGATATATTGCGATACATTCAGCCAGACGATATTAGCGATGTTTTAGACTGAATTTATTGTAGGAAAATTCAATTAACAGTCCAAACTGATTCGTAACATGTTTAACATGAGGTATCTGAACCATAGTAGAGGGATTTACATTTCAATGGTGGAAACAAAACCAGTAAAATATAAATATATAAATATAAATTAACATCTGCATTATCAGAAGTCATTTCAAAATAAACAAGAGGCAGTCTCTGTAGAATCAAACACAAAAATATTACAATTAAATATTAAGTCTTTTGTTTAACATGACAAAATATGTAAACAACATCACTTTCAGTCGTTTCTGATTCTAAATACAAATCAAAAAAGTGCTCTCAGCACCACAAAACACAACACTTTTTTTACCTTTAAGGTAACAAAAGAAAATACACAAATGTTTGCATGTAAATTCTTCCAAAAATTTGATACACGGCTTTTGATTGTCGATATATTGCAGAATAAAATATCATGATATATTGCCATATTGATATTTTCTTACATTCCTAGTACAGATCATAATGATGAGTAGTGAAAGGGGCACCAGTGACGAAATGCACACTGGATCTTTTCTTTTGCACATCTAAACGATTTTCTCCACTGTCCCTTTAGACGTTCCTTCAGAATCTGTTTGAATTTTCTTTTCTTACACTTTTCATTTGTGTCTCTAACCTGAAAGTGTGGTTAAATGACTTCTATGAGCCTCGTTGCACAACCTCAGCCGTTTTTTGTACTTTAGACTCTCTGAACATCCACTCACTCAAACCTGCTCACTTAGTTTTTATTTAATACTTCACAGCCCTCTTGGCTCTAGTCAGACCTGGACACGCAGTGTTAGCTGGGCTGCTTTTGTTCTGTATGTTTACGTTTGAGTTAAGAATGAATAAAACTGATTTTTTACTGAATTGTTGGGATTAAACGAGTAGTTTATGATCACATCGAGGGAAGGAGGACAGATTAATGATGTGTGAGAACACGAATCTGTTCAAATAAATATTTTAACACCCTAAACTTTGATGATCCTGAATTTAAATGAGCTAGCTGGAGCTACATTTTACACATTATTCTCCCTGTTTTGTTTTATTGAGCATCTCTGAAGGCTCAACATGAATACAGAAGTTGAGCTTTTCTATCCAACAGCATTCTTCTACTAACACATTAGAATGAACAACTTCTGATGAACACAATTGATGAAAGCACAAGAAAGTGGATATAAATCTTTACTATTAGATGTTTTACAGGTTGTTATGGATTTTTTTTCAGTGGTTTATATTAGAATAAGTCAACAGGAATCCTGTTTGCGGCTGTAAACCTAAATTCAATCAATAGTAATACAAACAGCTTTTCTTATGGGCCCCTACAGAACCTGATTTGGAACAAATAATAAAAGTTCTGCACTAATGTAATCATTGTGTGTGTTTTAGTGTGTTTTTGGCCGAGCAGTTTGAGTCCCTCCAGTCCCACTTGGACACCATGATGCCCGCAGCGAAGAAGCCTTTCCTACAACAGTTTTATTCTCAGGTATAGTGAAAATCATTTATTTCTATATCTGAATGTTACAGATTATTCATATCATCGTTGTCAGACACTGTGGTACAGAAAACATCACTAGTGTTTTGTTGTGCTTTGGTTGTTTTTGACACAGAAAAGTATTTCATGAATTAATTGAATCTCTCATCACTGGTCTATAAAATGACTCTTTAATGAGTCTGGGTTTAAACCCCAGATGACTAAAGTAACTTGATGATTTTGCAAGTGTGTCATCCATCTGCCTTTGAATCTTGGATAATGTGAAATTTAACGTATTTATGAAGTTTTTATCAAGTTCTTCCAGAATTATTTCGTCATCTCCATGAGCGTTAACAGTAGGGATGTGTATTGGCAAAATTCTGGCGATACGATACGCATCACGATACAGGGGAGACGATAAGATATATCACAATATGTTGCGATATACATTCAGCAAGACAATATTAGCAATTTTTTTAGACTGAATTTATTGTAGGAAATAAACAGTCCAGACTGATATGTAACATGTTTAACATGAGGTATCTGAACCATAATAGAGGGATTTACATTTCAATGGTGGAAACAAAACCCATTGCACACTGCTGCCAACTAGTGGTCGGCGTTTGAATTGGACCAAAAGAAAAGAAAATACACAAATAGTTGCATGTAAATTCTTCCCAAGAAAATCGATACACAGCTTTTGAATATCGATATAACATCGCAGGAAAAAATATCACGATATATTGCCATATCGATATTTTCTTACATCCCTAGTTAACAAATTTATAATGTCTCACTTTTTTATTGGTTAGGATTTGAATCATAGCAGAAACACCATTTTCCCTGAAGATTAAATGAATAAAATTAGGGGTGTCAAATTATGAGATTAATTGAGATTAATTAATTACAGCCACATTTAGTGTTCTATTTTTTTAATCGCATTAATCTCATTTTTAATCTATAACTTTACTGGGACTTTTCTAACCTACCTGTTGGGACTTTTAAGTTTAAATTTGTATTTATTTGATGTAATTATATTTATATTTAACTATCATGCCATACCACATGTCAGATTTTGTGAAAAAGCCTAATATTTTGTGATAAACTGTCAGTTTGGATATGCTTACTTACAGCACTGTAATTTACAGCTCTATTTTAATTTTAGATGAACATTTTAGTTCCTTGATGTGTTAACTTAGATTATTCTATATGGACCCGATGTTTTATTTTTAATTTCTAATTATTCAAGACTGACAAAAGAGCACAGTATTATTCCACCTTGGTGATGTAAAAGAAAAGTTTAGAAGTCTGTTAAACAATAAATGACTTTATAAAGGCAGTTTTCCTGTTATATATTAATCTTCTTGTCTGCCACAATAATGTAATGAATTTAAAAAAAAAAAGGGGCAGAAATTATAAGATTTTTTCTTCCATCTGCTCCCTTTCATTCAAATTGTATTGTGTTTATATGTATATTGTTTTGTAGTTGTTGTATTTTTTTTTATTGAATGAAATAAAAAGGAACAAAAAAAAATAAAAATAAAAATACATCAAAATGATGGCTTTTCTCAGCCATTAGTAGGTGAGATTAAAAAAGAGATTAATTAACTACAGGTCATAATTAATCTAAAAAAATGTTATCCCATGACTAAATAAAATGACATATTACAGTTGTATTAATGGATACTCTGTCCTCTTGTCTGTCACATCGCTTTCCATTATTATAAAAACCCGTAAACGTGACTTTTTCCTCCGTTCACACACACACAGACGGTCTCTACAGCCGGTGAGCTGAGGAAACCGATATACTGGATCGTAGCAGCCAAGGCCATCGACTACGAGCAGATGCTGCTACTGATGGCGGGAGTTAAATGGGACATCAAGGAGATAATGTCACAGCACAACGTCTACGTGGACGTCCTGTTGAAGGTAAGAGATCATTTGCAGCGTTGTGGTGTTCAGATCTTTAGAAGGCAATAAAAAAGCCTAGCCAAAGGTTAGCAGTGATTTAGTTTAACTTGAGATCCTGGAGGATTCTTTTAGCAATGGATTTATGGTTGATTATTGCTATGTTGGTTGGTTGGTTGGTATACATTTTCTAGATCATGTGCAAGTTGTGGAAATGCCTTTAAAAATTTTGAATTTTTGTGTGAAATCAGTGTTTCCAGAGGTTTTTATAGGTTGGCTTAACCACATTAAACAAAACAACACCCTGGAGCTGATTCTCCAAACTACCAAATCGACCTACCCCAGCTATCATGAGCCATACTGATTTAGAGGAGATCTTCCATCGACAGGTGTGGCCAAAGTATTGAGTTTACTGCAGGGCTTCTCGGTGAGGCTGTTACATCAGAGAAAGCAGGGTAGGATGTTCAGATGCAGGCAGATAGAGTTTAGACAAGTCTCCCCATCAGCTTAAAAACCCTCACTGCACCTGCACAGGTAATACCCATCAGGCCCTTTGAGACAGCGAGCTAGTCCACTGTCCAAGTGACATCTGATCATCATCCAGAATAGCTTGTGGGATTCAACAGTACGACAAACCAGGCAAAGTCAAGTTTAGCCTGATTTAGTCTAAACGTAGATGCTGGTCTCTGCTGCAAACCAGTGAAAAGCAGTTCAGTTTAATTTTCATCAACATTAAAGAGGTCCTTCACTCATATTTTTAATACATTTGCAGTGGTCTCTAGTAGGAATCAATGCCTTTGTAAGTCGTACTCTGGGTAAAAAGCTCCAGTGCGCCTGTTTCAGCACAGAGAATTCAGCCAGAGGAGCTTCAGACGGCAGGATTTAGTCTTATTTCCTGATATTCTGACATCTCTCCTCTGATTGGCTAACAGCAACATGACTCTACCACTGAATCAGTTTACTCTGCAACGTTGATGTTTTATCTCCACAAATAACACAAGCCTGGAGGAGTTCTGCTGTGTGGTGGAGTTGCTAATGCTAACGGTTAGCTTCTAGCCGGGACGTTCTCTGCTGTTTCCTGAACACTAAACCAACAACAGCCTTCCCCGTCATGAGATAAGATGGGTGAGTCCATGAATGTTAAGTGACAGTGTGACGTAGATCTGTCAGGATTTTCACATCCTAGTTTCACTGTCTATTTTCTATCAGAAGCTAATGCAGGAGATAGGTGTAGGAGACTATTTTCATGTTCAGCCTGCAGGTTAAACTCAGATGATCATGAAGACAACAAGGACGGTACTGGCATTGTCCACTTCAAGCTGTGTTTGTGTCCTACAGAAACGGTCAAAGACAGCTGTCCTGTGATTCACACATTAGGATATCGACTGGTGCATCGTTAAACTTTTCAGACTAAACGTGAATTGGCTGCAGTGCTGCATTTTTTATTCCTCATCTGTATTTCTCTCAGCCTCTGTCTTAAATCCAGGCTGGAGACGGTGTTGCAACATATTTCCGTCACATTTAATGGAGATCTCATTAAAATTCTTGCATCATTTATGCCACAAAAACTCTTTACTTTGTGTGAGGAATATAAATGATGGTGTGAGGACTCCTGGACTCTTTGTTCAGACTTTTAACGTCATGTTTCTGAACTTTCTGCAGTTTTTATATGTTTTTTTCAAACTCTGACCCTCACAGCATCCAAGATACTCAAATACAAAACAGACAAAAACGATATCAGATTTGCTTTAGCATAGATTCAAACTTCTGCATGTGAAGTTTCAAACGGTTTCATTACTTTTGTTGTAAAGTATTTCAAATAAAGCAAAGTCTCCTCAGATCTTATCAACCCTAGAGGTCAATTTGGTGGTTTTAGGACTAAAAGTGTGGCTTTCTGCATGCCGGCTTCACTAATTTATCATAAATATTTCACGTAGGGCAAAGGACATGCACCCACAATCTATCTGTTCTTTTTTTATTCAGTCTGAATGAATGATTCATTTTACAACACTTTAAACACCTTGTGTTTAACACTTAAAAAGCTCGACTGAAAAACCAATGAGGTTGTTGTCAAAATGTCTTCAAACATTCGTAAGGGCTCTTACTTTCCTCTCTCGTGTGAATGATTGTATTGTAAAGCACCTTGGGGGGTTCTAGGACTCTACACAGTAAAATGAGCAGTGTTAATCAACACTAAAAGAGTCCATTTCAACACTGAGGCTGTGAACATATGGTCCCGCCCTGTACAGTGTAAAAGTTACACTGATCTCAGTGTTAAATATTCAGAGTCGATTTTACACTCATTAGAGTTAAATTCCGTTATGGAGTAAACCTTTAACTCTCACAATTGTTAAAATACTTTAACTCTATAAGATAAGTAACACTCAAAGTGTTATTTAAATATGACACTGCTATTTTTCAAGCGTTATTCTAATACTAGCTGTTATTGAAACTTTAACTCTTAACAGTGTTCATATTGTATCAGCTGTCATGCCAGGAAGCTAACAGCTAGCGGTCACACTAAAAAATGCCAGCTCACATGACTTCAGACAGCCAATGAGAGTGGAACACAAGGAGTCAAGTCCAGGGCATTTAGTGTGAACCGCTAGCCTGGCAAGCCATCCTATATATGTGAATATATAGTCTGGCCACGAACCATTGACGGCTCTCAGTCGTGAGGCGGGATCTACGGTTGTCTTTCAACCTGTCTGCACGCAATTGGATAGCGCTAGGACCAATCAGAGTAACGAACAACATGACGTAATCACAGTGACAGAAGAAGAGGGAGGCAGCAATGGCGTCTAACATCAATGATTTCTGTCGTTTTTGTATAAAAACATGTGAATATCAGGTGTACTGGGACATTGCACTACTTTGTTTGATAAAAATAAGAAGCCGCTAAGTATATCAGACAGACTTACGCACGTTGGAGTCTAAATAATCCAATGTTGATGACAAAGCCGTTTCAAACGAACGTGGTTCCTGAGCTGCCGCCATGTTGTTTGTGTTCGCGGTCGCAGCTCTGACGTCATCGGCTACTCCCGCTCTGTGATTGGCCCACAATATAGAGCGCTGTGATTGGCCCAACCAAAACTATAGCGAGCTGTGATTGGACAGCCACAGCACAGGATCAGGCTGCGAGGGTTCCAATGAAGCGTGCCTAGACCAAACTTTGCAAAGCAAGTATTTGGTCTAGTTCACTAGGCTAGTGAACCACCTCTTAATTGTTAACACAGTGCAAGGACACAATGGTCCCATTCTTGTGACCAACCTCCTTACGTATGGTGCAAACATAACACAACAAATAACACCACATTTGCAACAGTTAATGAAAGAAAGTGAAGTTGTAACTAAGAACAACACAACCCTCCCAAAATAAATATGCATAAACCTCAAAATAGGACAAACTAACCAAAAACATGACTACTCACAATGCACCTCGCTCACTGCAGCTCCCAAAGTAGGCGGGGTCATTACTTTTTACACTGTTCTGGAGGAATTTTTCATCAACACTGGATTATAGAGTACTAATATCTCCAAAAGAGGGAATTTTCTTTAACACTTGACAGTTTACACTATCAAGAGTAATTTAAAAAAGCTGTTTTAACTCTGAATTTTAACACCAACACTGCAGGTCAAAGGGAGGTTTTTTTCACTCACTTTCATTGATTGACTCTGACAGAGTTCCTATACTCTGACACTGCTTATTTAACACTTGGGATTTTACTGTGTAGAAGGCGTTATATCAAATACAGGCCATTTACCATTATATCAACATCATCACAATTACTACTTTTATCTTGACAGAACAAGTGTCATTATGAATTTTTTAGATAAAGAGCTTATCTCCTAAAGTTTAGGAAATAATTGCTTAAGTATATCCTTTATCAGCTTCCGTGCTTGAACAGCGGTAATTTGTTCCATCAGATGTTTGGAGGCAGAAAAACCTTTAATGTGCAGTTCTCTATACGTGTGTCAGTGTTTTATAAAAACAGGTATGTTAACAAACACTTACGCACTTTTATCCAGTTGCAGTTAAACGTTATTAGCAATAAAAAGCGGGACGCTCACTTACGTTTCCCAGATGAATCATGGATCCTTTCTCTGGCACCAGCTAGTCTGCAGTTTATTCTAACTAATTTAGCTGTCTCCGCGGCTCGGATTTAAACGCCTAAATGTGTTGAACGAGTCCAGCTGATGGGCCGACATGAAGTACATTAGGCGTCGCATGTATTTCCTCCCATCAGGCGCTAATTCTCAGCCCCGTCAACGTGTCAGACACTCCTCATGCATATGAGCCGTGTTATGGTGTGCTGATTGAAAAGAGCATGCCATGTTTTGTTGCACTTCTCACACACACACACACACACACACACACACACACACACGTTATATTTTATTCATGAAGTCAGGTTGATCACTGTCATTCCACTGTGATTTGCATATAAAGTGGCAGAGAAATGTAGAAAGCTCAGAATGACTCTGGTGACAAAATGCTCAAGTCAGAAATCATTATGAGACTGTTTGTGAATGAATGGCGTCTCGTTTTGGGGTGACAAATTATTGGGAACGCTAGGTTTAATAATATGGTTCGTATTTTTTGTTAAACAAGATTGAACTAAACGAGACTTTTGCATCATACCTACGTGTAATTGGTACGTGTTATACCTCATAAACACACCCATAACTGTACAATTTCATCCATAATTGAACATTTCAGAGTGCAGCAGGTACATAAATGGAACTCCTTCTGTGGGGGTTTTACAACAAGTAGCATCAGAACAACACGCACATGCACGCACACACAACACACACACACACACACACACACACACGCACACACACACAACGCAGCTGTGGGTCTCTGGTGACCAAAACAACCCTCTGCACGTCTGCTTCCATCAGTCTACATCTTCCTCTGGGATATTTTCTCTTAACGCTTCACATCAAAACATAACAGCCTTTGGAGGCAGAAGGGGCTGTCCTTTTAATTGCTGTATTTTTTCAGGGGAAATCTGATATTATGACGTTACAACAAGTTCACTCTTTTAGAGCAGTTGGAAGTAAACTACCTTGGGATGTTGCCTGACCTGAATACAGTACTTAGTAGCACAGGAAAGGTTCGTTTTTAGGCTTCGTGTGACTCCTAGTTGTTATATAACAAAGTAAAATCTCATACACTAATGTGGATATTTTAATATCGCACATAAGTTAATAAAAGTGTGTATTTTTAATAAACCAGAGTCTGTTGGTTTGTAACAGCAAAAGCATGTTTTTCTGACACTTTTGTGTTGTTTAGTTGACAGCTTGAGGTATTTTTAGAATAACCCATGCTGCTTCTGTTCCTATTTTCTTTATGAGGAAAGCAAATATATTAAACATCGTCTTCATTATGTTTGCCGCTGAGGCTGGTGGGTCTTTATACGAGTCACTAATGTAGTTGAACGTGTCACTGTTTAATTACCCTCCTATTTTAGAGTTTTTATCTTTGTCTGCTGCTAATTCTGGTTATATAAAACACATTTCAGTTTCTCATTAAAGAAATTCATTTTCAAATGTTTTGTGTAATCTTCTGAGCTTGTTCACCTTCCCTGTCTCCTCCACTCTCTTAGGAGTTTGAGCAGTTTAACAAGCGGCTGAGTGATATTTCTAGGCATGTACGCATCCCCCTCCCTGTGTCCAATGTCCTCTGGGAACACTGCATCCGCCTGGCCAACCGGACTCTGGTTGAGGGGTAAGAAAGACACAGAATTCCTCCTCAGCACAAGGCTGGTGTGCAGTCTATGATTTCTATTTTTCATTTTAATTTTCTTTATGAAACACCGATTGACTAATATTCTACAGTATTCATAGAGCACACCCCTTTTCAGTAAATAAACGCTAAAGCAGCATGATTGTATGTTTAAAGGTGCAATATGTAAGAATGACATCCTGTGGTCACATTTGATTACTGCAGTCTATTTTCTTAAACTTACTACACTTATTACATTAATACTCCTCCGGCTTTGTAGGAAGTGTGGTTGTTTGCCATCTTTCTGTTAGCTTGCTGTTATAGTTCTGAATGACTCATTATAGGGAATAAAACGCCACCGCTTCACACACACATTTCACTAATATCGAGTTGTTGGTAATTGAAAAAGTAGCTAGAGATATTTTTAGAGCCGATTATTGGCTTCTAATTCACCATTAGCATTGTTAGCTCAACGTTAGCCTCTGGCCTGCTTCACCCGATATTAGAGAAAAACAAAAAGACAAGAAATAACTTCTGGGTCGCTCCTGTTTACTGGCTTTGGTTCTTTAAACTGCTGGTGTTGAATTAGAAATGCCCATGCTGCAGCGCTAGCTCCCTGGAGACATGGCAACCTTTTTGGAGGGGTTTTTGCGTTTTTTTAAAAGGAGAAAAACTGACAATCTCCCAGCCGGCTGAGAATGAAATCTGTTTCATTAGCTACGTTTGCATGCGCCAAATTTCCCCTATTCGATTCAAATCTTGGTTGATCGGAAATCTCTGTTTACATAGACACTAACTGAAATGATCCAATCATGCCGTGAGTACACATTTAATCAGATTAAATAGTTTGAGCATGCGCAGAGTTGTCTTTCCCGGAAATTTGTAAACAAACGCCATCTTGTCCGCACGTCTTTTGCCATTTTGAGTTTTTGCATTGTAATACACCTCTTTCAAACTGTGCCAGCGGTTTTTGATTTGGTCGATATATCGGTGAATTCCTGCTTCCTGCATCTTTAGATGCACTTGAGTGTAAAACTCGGCATTTCTAGCCTTCCGGCCACCGAGACGTTCAATAATATTCAGCTCCCGTAGTGTTTCCAGTAAAAAAATAGTGTCGGCAACAGACCACTTCAGTTTACCTCCCGCCATGCTTTCGACTTGTCCTGAGTGTCTGCAAAGGCGGAAAGACATCGTGCTGAAGTTGCACACATGCGCAGTGGGCATTATTTTACTCCAACAATCCAAATGGGTGTGTACATGGACGTCAGTCGGAATGACGATCGGACAAAACCACCTCTCTCAATCAGAATGAAATTTCATTCCGATCGGGCCATATCGGATCAGAACATTCCAATTGACATGTTTACATGAAGAATTTTTGATCTGATAGGGCGTTCAATCCGATTACTTGTGCCCATGTAAACGTAACTAATGTAACCTTCCTTCCAACACGATTGGGACATTAGACTGTTTTGTGATTATCTCACTGTAAAATTCTTACATATTGCTCCTTTAACTTGCAGATTTTGTGTGTTATTGTTTTAGATAATGGTGCTTTAGATGTGGTGTTTAGATAATCTCTGCACAAACTGAAGTACAGACCCATCACTGGGCAGCTAAACCATAAAGTTTCTCAAATTGTTTTAAGACCTTTTC
The DNA here is from genome assembly GCA_006937985.1 of Aphyosemion australe. NCBI lineage: Eukaryota > Metazoa > Chordata > Actinopteri > Cyprinodontiformes > Nothobranchiidae > Aphyosemion > Aphyosemion australe. Next base: position 2,246,487 of record SSNS01000020.1, on the reverse strand, counting down.
AAACTGGTGAAAAATAAAAAACATGAAGCCAGTCATTGTAAAAAGACTTAATAAAATAGATTTTAACAATCAATAGAACATAAAGGTAAAGCATTAGAGCCGAGGGGTTTAGAGGGACATATGGATGAGAAGGATCATATAAAAAGGAGGTGCTCAGCTACTGAAGTACAGCTAGAATGGGACAGGAGGTGTCAGAGGTCTCTCTGCATCAGTTTGAATCAGCTGAAGGGGTTTAAGGGAATTATTTGGACACTAAGTTAAAGTCATACTAAGCAACATTTTCATATTTCTAAATAATTTTCTTGAGCCAGTTTGTGCTAAAATGACCCTTTACAGGGTTAATGAAATATCACTCAGACCCCACCGCCCTCTGTGGCTAGGATACCGCATTTGCAACTTCAGAGTGGCGGTCTGGTGCCTGCTGGACTTAGAAAAGGAGCTAACATACGTGGTCTGCAGTCTGCTTCCAGCATGTTTCCTGCATGTTTTAGATCTTGAACACAGCTGATTTGTTTGATTTAGTGATGAACCGCTCCTGTAGACACTAATGAAGGCTGAGGAGACATTTCAGCTGTTAGATTAAGGTGTTAAAAAGATAAACGCACAGCGAGGAGATGAGTTTTACTTTGCTAACAAAAATGTTGCTAATCCCAATCCTTCAGAATGCTTACAGTTCAGTTAGCTAGTGGGAATCTTCTGACTTCTACCTTGTATCTGCACCGCCTGTTTACTCAGAAACAAGGTGTTGCACTAAGCAGGTTTTAAGAGATCAAGGATCAGTCCATCCATGTACAAGACAAAAACAAAGACAGGTGACAAATCCTGGGATTTCACACCTTTAACAGGAAGAAGAGAGAAACATTCCCAGACAGGCTACATGGATCATGGTGGTGTGATTGAATCTAGAAAGGATGTATATAAGAAACACCAACCAAGTGTGTTTGTGTGGCCCAAGTGTTGTAGAGAGGAGGACAAACATCGGATGTTAAGCGTAGAAGAAGCGTGGAAGGCTTTCCTTTATCCATGGAGAAAGGCTAACATGTTTACCTCCCTGGACATGCACCACACACTTCTCCTCTCAATGTGTGAGAGGACTTTTGAACCCACTCCAGAGAGCAAACGTGCCGTTACGACTGTGTGGCTCGATCGTTTTTAGGTGCTGCTGCAGACTTCTACACTTCGCCTGCTTCTCTCTGTACACTCCAGCATAAACAGACGGACACACACACCCCTCCCACACCTTCTGCTCAGCCAAGATAGAGCGGTCATGCTTGTTTGTTTGTGCTCCGACTCCCTGAGTTTCTTATTCAATTTCTCTGTCCAGAGCTCGTCTCTCCTGTGAGACGCAGCGGTGGCTCTGTTAGCTTTCTGAGCTGAGGCTCAAACACTGGGACAGGCCTGTCACGCCCAAAAACAAGAGAGAGGGAGAAAGAAAAGAGGGAAATGTCAGCAAGAGGTGATGAAAGAGAGAGGGTGAAACAAAAAATAGAAACAGAAAGGAGAGGTGTGTGTGTGTGTGTGTGTGTGCGCGCGTGTGTGTGTGTGTTTTAACATACTGTCTGACCTGCTAGTGGACAACAGTCGCTGCCAGGAAACATGAACAGAAGTGAAGCACACTGAAATATGTGTGTTTTCTGACACACACACACATACAGGTTTATCATGCCCCGTGGGGGCTCATGTCCAGGAGGTGACACACGGGGACAGCATTTTTAATTAGAGATATCAGCTCTATTTTAGCTTACAAAATTATTTTGGGGCCCCAAGGTCCCAAATATCAAGTTGACCTTAAAAAATTCCCAAATTCAGAAATCGAACATTGCCTTTTCTGAAAACATGTATTTTCAAATAAAAGAAGTTCATTTTATGAAGATTAATGATATTTAGTCATGCTCTGAATGTTTTAGTCTAAGATAAACGTGGACAGCAATTAATGTAACTTTTGTTTGTTTGAAAGTTGTTAATAAAGGTTTTTTAAAAAGTAGCACAAACAGCGTCCGGCATCCCAGTATGCGTCACGGTTGATCCCTGTCCCAATTCAGCACACTTGTGTACTACTCACTCGAAGCCTTACTGCACACCTCCTCTAAGTGCACTTCACAGAAGGGCGCAGTGTGAATATTGGAATTGGGCCTGAGTGTCGAAAATTTTAAAGGAAGAAGCATGTTGACCAATCACATGCTTGTACTCTCCATGGCTTAGACAGTTCACCCTCTGTGGGGTGAAGGAGACATATCATGGTGTTGCATGTCTACATATACCTGCAGACAGAGAAGTATAAACTAGGCTTGAAGGGTTCATATCTTCTCCTGAGGGGTGTTGCTGGGCAAGGACTGGGCTGCCTGGGAACACTTTGGGATGTGGAAGTGCCCATGGAGTCACTGTTCACTGGGAAGAGTAAGGACAATACAAGCTTTCTGCTAAAGTCTTCAAAAACACACAAAATAGTCACTAGATGTGTTGCTAGAAGATAAAAAAAAATGTTACCACACTTACACACAGCTTGGGTGGTCAAAAGTAGCATGCCAAAAAGTCAAAGCCGTGTGTGACCTACTTTTTATGTAAATTAGAAAGTTGAAAAAGGCGAGAGAGAAACTTCTGTTCTGAGAAAGCCTTCCTTAACACGTCATAAGGGGGAGCCCTTCCTCCTCAAACCTGCATGTCTCCAGTGTCTGAGGCCTTCTGGAGAAACCAACCAATCAGCAAGCAGCTCATTATCATATTCATGTCCTGGCCGAGTGGGAGGGGTTAAACAGCTCTTTTCACAGCAAGGCTGGTTTAGGGGTTTTAGAATGGCCTGTATCAGGGCTCCTGGGACAGATGAAAGCCAAAAGAACATTTCTTATGTTTTTAGAGGCTCAAAGCTGTTTTAGATTGTTGATTAACTGCATTCTAGGTCCACTTTAATTATGCAAAAGATCCAAAGGTGCACTTATTGTTTCAGACGTATAAAGTGATCTCCTACATAAACATGTAAAACAGTTGAGGTAAAGGTTTTGATGGTGTTGAATGCATGTTGGGAAGTTGCATCAGACCAGATTTGGAGACTTTTCCATTACTGGGTCGTCATGATGAAAACATTTGTTTTATAGATTCATGTGATGCATATGCATGATGTAAACCCCAAACCCTCCAGGCAGACATGTATGACCGATCACGGTTATGAAACATCATAAATATTTATGGATATTTAAGGCGGCTCTAATCTTCTCTTGCCTCTGCGCCGTAGCTACGCTAACGTGAAGAAATGCAGCAACGAGGGCCGGGCCCTGATGCAGCTGGATTTTCAACAGTTCCTGATGAAGCTGGAGAAGCTAACGGACCTGAGACCGATCCCCGACAAGGAGTTTGTGGAGACCTACATCAAGGCCTACTACCTGACTGAGAACGACATGGAGCAGTTTATCAAAAACCACAGGGTGAGGTCATCCAACACACTCGTTACCCAAAGGTTCTTGTTTGTTGGATTTTTCCACAACTGAGGCATAACAGTGAAGAATTTTAATGCTGGTGTTTTGTTTCTTGCAGGAATACTCCATGAAGCAGCTAGCCAACTTGGTAAATGTCTGTCTGGGCTCACACATAAACAAGAAGGCTCGCCAGAAGCTTCTAGCAGCCATCGATGACATCGACAGACCCAAGAGATAGACTCATGAAGGGCTCAGAAATCCTGCTGAGAGCAGTGATGGATCCAACAGGCTGTACAGTATAAACCGTGGTTAAACGTCTAAATGTAAAGCTGACTTGTATCTAAAAAAGTGTTCATGTTGTCCTTTTATGATGCTGCAGTTTTTGATGCACATAAGGAACCGGATACAAGTAAAAAAACAAAACCCTGCTAAAAACACAAGATGTAAACGTTTCTGAAGCAACGACCGGACTTTAGATGAATCTGGTTTCCATAACGACGCTAGGATTTAAGAGTCGTGGCTCAACGTTGTTGTTGTTTACCGTGATGATTCATTAGCTCATCTCATTCTGTACGCCTGCTGTATATCAGTTCACTCCAGGCTGTTTCTCTGCATTTTGTTTATTTCGTCCACAAATATGATAAATCTAATATAAAGCTGATGATTCTGAAATTAATATAAAGTACAGTAGTTAGCATCATTATAGCTGGATTATATTTGCATTTGCTTGTTTGCCATCTGTCATATCTAAGGAGGGAATTGTATTATCATCCAGGAGTTTATCATTTATTTTCTGCACATCAGCAAGAGAATTCCACCTCAGTTTAAATAGTATTCTCTTTTCTGCTTTGATGTTATGGAGAAAGCTAAAATATTAGAGTAGCAGAGAAATAATCTGTCGGGTTGCAGCCACTTCTGAAGACTTTAGGTTTTTTCCTCCAAACTGGTGACGTTCCTGGGTGCAAAAAAATAAACACTCCTTCAAAGATGGTTTTTATTTTTAATTCTGCTCAAGAGGACAGGTGGGTATGAAGTTGGTTTTAAATTCCTAATAAATACTTAGTCACAAACAGCAAAAAGTGAGTCAAAAACACTCCACATGTAAAATGACAGATGTTTTTTCTTCCTTTGGTCGGTCTTAACAGAAAAATATTCATTATTTATTGATTTTTATTGTTTTGTGACTCTAATCTGATTGTTCCGTTTGGTAAAAACTCATTTCACAGATGCGTCTGATTAAATGCACCAAGTTTTAAAAATAGCTTGGACTGGTTCAGAGAGGAATGATCAGGTAGCTCAAAAAAAAAGGTAATGAGTGCAAAATGATCCCAGTTTATTTCTTACATAAATGTATCTAAATGTGCAGACGAGCCATAAAAATAAATGTGGTAAATTTCACATTTTTAACACATTTTCAAATTTGTTTTCAAATTTACTCAATAGTTTTAAACGGAACTGAGTTAAATGAGTCCCTTTTTACTAGATAATGTAATGACATCACTGTTTAACACTAATACATGTGTTCTGATTGGTTTTGGATAAAAATCACCTGCTGGACTGGACTAAATCTGTCTTAATGAGCAGAAAGACAAACTTCAAACCACTTCAGACCTTCATCTTTTAACATGAATGTCAGTAAACCTTCATAAGTGGCTTTAACTACTATAAATGATCAATTTAATAAAAATAAACAAAAACAGTGTTCCCTCCCAAATCGTCCTGACTTCAGGCTAACCACAGAGAGCTTAACCTAAATAACCTGAATTCTCTGTGCAGCTGTTTCCAGATGTGTTGTAAAGTGTGAATATTTATTTCTGGCCTTGTGTTTGTTTATTATTTTCTATAAGACTGCCGGTAGTGTCATTTCTCACATATCCTCCTGGATCAAATACCGACATTTAAACTGATCGCATCATGTTGACCGTCACGTGCACTGTAGTGAAAACGTGTAACGAGTGCAGGATGCTGAAACAATAAACGCACTAACTCTGGATCTTTGTCTGTTTTTGAACCCAGCAGCTTTAGCGGATCAGCTGATGCTTTTCATTACGAGCATCACCTTAGAGCAGCGCTGCTGTCCATCCTAACGTTTCACCTGGGCTAATTAAAGCGGTTTCCTGTTTGGCTGCAAAGTGTTGGGAGACTCGTTATAAACATGACGTCTCAGTTTTTCACTCTCATGTTGCTCTAGCTGTTAGATTTTCCTTTAGGTAAGTAAATTCACTGGTTGAACAGGTAAAGCCTTTCATGTCTCTGTACACGGTCGTCCTTATAGCTGCCTGCCTGGTGTCTGACGTTCTGTTGATGTCATCTGAGTCAACACCCCATTACATAAACATAAAGTCTGTTTTTTTCTCTTCTCTCAGAACATATTCAGCTCTGAGGTGAAAATAAGCGTTTTAGGACTCCTGCTGCTGACAGCAACACGCTGGTTTCTCCTGGTCCTCCAGACCATTCAGGTGTTAAATATCAGTCGCCACCTACCAATGATGGATGGGTTTTATAATATGATCATTATACATTCAACTAGAACTGTTCAACCTATGGAATCGGATCAAGATGGCCGCCACAACTAATCTACCTGCTCAGACACAACGATGACTAGGTTTTGCAGATTTTACGCTAAAATCTCGTGGCCCGGCTCCTCTGGGGGAATCCCAAGGCGTTCCCTGGCCAGACGATAAACATAGTCCCGCCAGCGTGTTCTGGATCTTCCTTTAGATCACCTCCTGGTTGAACGTACCCGAGAAAACCTCACCAGGGAGGCGCCCAGGAGGCATCCTAACCAGATGCTCGAGCCACCTCTACTGGATCCTCTCGATGTGGAGGAGCAGCAGATCTACTCTGACCCCTCCCAGATGGCCGAGCTCACCGTATCTCTGTGGGAGAGCCCAGACACCGTGTGGAGAAAATTCATTTTGGCCGCTTATATCTTGTTCTTTTGGTCACTACCCAAAGCTCGTGACCATAGGTGAGGGTTGGAACCGGTAAATCGAGATTTTTGCCTTCCGGCTCAGCTCTCTCTTCACCACGAGAGACCGGTACAGCGCCCGCATCACTGCAGACGCAGCACCAATCCGTCTACCGAGCTCACTCTCTATCGTTCCCCATTCATGAACAAGACCCCAAGATACTTAAACTCCTCCACTTGGGGCAGGACCTCGTCCCTGACCTGGAGAAAGCATTCTACCCTTCTCCGACTCTCAGATTTAGAGGAGCTGATTCTCATCTCAGCTGCGAACCGCTCCAGTGAAACCTGGAGATCACATTCTGATGAAGTCAACAGGACCACATCATCTGCAGAAAACAGAGACCTGATTCCACCAAAATGGATCCGAGACCATCAGACCAGGTTTTAATAATGCGTTGGACGGTTCTTAACCCAGTTTTAGTCGTTTCTGCAATCTCCTCAGATGTTTTCTCTGCCTGATGCATGCCAATGCTGTGACCCTTCTCAAACAGACCAACATCTCTTCTACCACCAGATGTGTCTTTCCTCATGGTTGTTGAAGAAATGAGAAGCACCTCATTGCACCAGTTGGGTTAAATAACTTGTTGCCAGTTGAAAGATAATCACCCATGCAGTAATTATCCAATAGATGGTGGCTTTCTTTTGGCCAGGCAGTGTGTGTGCATTAGGGTTAGATGGAGGTTGAGCATTATGTACAGTCCTTTGTTGGTCACACGTTTACTTATTTTTAATTATTTCACTTGAATTTAGATTTTTTTATTGATGTTTTTGTATATTTACATTTATAAAGGCACAATCCCAATAGTTAGAAGACCAAAACCTGGGATGAAAGACAGGATGTGTTCCACTGGGGAATCCCCGACCCTTAATAAACTTTTGGATCATTCACTCCCATTCCTGTCTCATCCGTTCAATCAGAGCTTCCCTCATCCTGCTAATCCATGACCCTCCTGACTCCACACGGTTCCCACTGTCCTTGTGTGAAACCTTACTCTGTCCAGTGTGATCCTGCTGCCCCCTGATCCTTTCAGATACAACACCACCCTGTCCCTGTGCTCCTGAGTGTCTGCCAAATTCCCTGATCCTGCCCTGTAGAAATCCCTATCTCTGACCTACATGGCCCCTGCTGCTCCCCTGCTCACACAGACTTCATTCATGTTTATGCACACACGTTTAATTGAGAACAATCACTGGCGGAGCCCATTAGTGTTGTTTACCATGCATTCAGAGACAGGGTGGGCATGAGAGAAAGTCACAAAGATGATCAGCTGGAGTGCAGAGAGATGAAAAGATAGACAAGCAAAAGGTCACGTTCACAGGGAAGTATGGCTCTTCATTAGCTTCATCTGCAGAGGAAAATAACTTCTCAGGCTGTAGAGCAGCTTTGATGATCAGATCTCTTTAGAATGGCACAATGCAGTCGGGTGGATGATTTCCAAATTACTCGCTTGCTTTTATATGATCAGTTAACTTCATTAAAAGGAAGCAAATTTCTAAAATATTGTAATTTAGGGAGCAGGGGATCACTTAGGGATATTATATTATTATTTCTCAGTAAACGTCTGAGCCATCTTTGCTCTATTGAATAATATTGACACATTAATAGTGATGTCTAAGTAAAGTCATGTCAGATTCACCCTCTTAGTGGATTGTGGAGTTTATTATTCTGCTGCAACCTCACAGAACACTTTTTTATGTCGGCGCTCCAGTTAAAGCTCTCCGACATTGGCTAAAACTTGGATTACAGTCGGTGCCATGCAGACGTGTTTTGTACCCACATAAAATGTTTTATTTTAATAGATTTCTATAGTAAAATATTTGTGCAGATTTAGTTGGGAATTATACTCATCTTGTGCAAATAAAAGAAAGATGATTAAAGGAAAATGTTATTTTTATGCCTTTAGACCCACTCTAATGAAAATTGTGTTTTTTCTGTTTTTGACGTGTTCTTGAGGTATTTTTCTTGTGCTACAGGACATATCTAAAGAAATTTAAGCTCAAAATTGCATTACTGAGTATTTCTGCATTCAAATCGCTGTGCATCAGTAGCAGACGGAAAAAATCCAGCCTAAACCTGACTGGGTTTGTGATGTCACAAACCCACTGGGCGGAGCACAAACTCCTAATTCAACCGTCGGCCTGTATTTATGGAGCTGATGAGTCGGCAGTGGGTGTGTTGGCCCGGTTTCGGCGCGAGTCAGACCGCCTTCGGAAGAGGGCTGAAAACGCGTCCAGTTCGGCACTGGAAATTCTTGGGCTCCCCGAATGTGAAACCAAATCTTTCAGCCCGGCCGTACCGACCCGGTTCTAGTGTGTAAGCGCCATTAGTAATAGAAAACAGCACAGGTTTTGTGATTTTGGCTAAAAACGGCATATTCATAATTTAAAGAGCACTGAGAACTATTTAAAACAGCTAAAAAGATGATCGGAGTGGGACTTTAAACATTAACTTTTATCTAGTATGTAACATATTACACATATCTTTATGTATCATAATTCCAAACAGTGTTGTGTTCCTAAATGCTTCAGGTTTTGATTCAGCTGCTTAGCAGAGATTGCTGGTAGTTTGGATCCCGGTTTTATCTGTTAAAGGGACACTTTGCAACTTTTTCATATTTTTAAATCATGTTCTTGAGCCAGTATGTGCTAAAATGACCCTTTACAGGATTAATGAAAGGCCACCGAGCCCCTGTCGCCAGAATATTCCACTTGCAACTTCAGAGTGCTGGTCCGGTCTGTTGGGACTTAGAAAAAAATGGAGCTGACATACCTGGATCTGCAGTCTGGTTCTAGCATATTTTAGATCATGAACACAGCTGATTTGTTTGATTTAGTGATGAACCGCTCCTGTAGACACTAATGAAGGCTGAGGAGACATTTCAGCTGTTAGATTAAGGTGTTAAAAAGACTAACGCACAGCGAGGAGATAAGTTTCACTTTTACTTCTACAAACAGACACTAGGGGGTGCTAAAAGCAAGCTAAAACTGCCTAGTCTCCCTTTAATGTTTGTTCTGAGTACTGTTGCATGGTAATCATGTTTAGTTCTGTCTGATCCTAAAAAGAAAATCACAAATATTTCTGTTCATCTCACTTCTGTGGGCTTTCTTCAAATACTTGTCTTCTGCTGACTTGGCTTTCCATAGAAATGTGACCCAGAGAGCCCCAAACTCAACATGTAGCCATATTTTAGCAGAAAAGTGGGTCATCCTGCTCTATTGAGCTGTGACATTATTCCTCTGTCCTCTCCATTGCTGAAACAGGTGTGCAAAAATTGCTGAGCTGCAATTGATTCAACTTATTGGAGGGTGAAGCTTAAGGGAAGGCATGAGCGGGTAAAAATCTGGGGTGAAAATTGGTCACTGGTTGGGGTGCAGGTTGACGATGACCAATCCTCTGAACAATCCTCTTAAATGTGCATTAAAAGCAGTTTTTGAGGACTTTGTGGGGAAACAGCTTTGTCTTCCACATCAGGACAGCTGTCACTCAGAGGTGAAGAACAATCTGGAAAAGCCGGAGCTTTCATACACATGAAGACCTTTTAATCTCAGCGTCTCACTCTGTAAGAGCAGAAAATGGAAAAGCGTAGCCGTCGGGGGACTGACGGTGGTTTAGAGACGAACCCTCTCTGATCATGACAGCCGTGTGTTCACAGAGCTGTTGATTAAAGCAGGAGCGCTGAATTAGTCCTGTCACCAACAAACCTGCAGGGGAACCAGAACTTCTGCTTTCTAAAACACACAAAAGTCATCTCAGAGTCCTCAGGAGAAAATGTTCACGCTGCTTGTTTTCTACCTGCTCAACCTGATTAAATAAATCCTGCAAAATGGAGCCTGCTTGGTTTCAGTAAAACGATTTTGTTCATTTTTCAAACAGCATGAAGGATGATGATTTATGCTGCTTTCACAGAAACATTGTTAATAATTGCATTTAGACTTGTTGTGCAGTCATTTTCGGTGGTATTTTCTCATCTCTAAGTGGCATTGTGGGTAAAAAAGCAGCTAAGTTTGCTGCACAAACTTTAACAAAGGTCCCCTGAGAACCTTGTTCCACCGGTTGCAGCTAATTTGTTGCTTGACTAACTGTGCCTGAGTGGGAACAAATGTCTTGTGTAGCTGTAAACACGAACAGGGAAGGAAATCCTCTCCAGAAACACCAAAGCTCCGTTTACATAAAAGAAAGTTCTCTCAAACTGAAGTTTGGTGCCAGTTTTGCTTGGTTCTCTCCTGGGGGTGCAGGTGTGGCATTGCCCCTGGCTCACCTGCATCGTGGACGTCGATTGTGTGCTAGGCTGGGGGCTCCTAGCCTGGTGTCCCCCTAGTGGGTTCCCTCTGGTGTCCCGCCATCCTCCAGCTGGCTCTTTATCTCCCATGAGCTTGCTTCTGCCCCCTGGGGTCCCCTGGGGCTACCAGACACCCTCTGGACACACACACATTTATTTATTTATTTACTTATTTATGTTGACGATTACCCCACTGTTGTTTTGTCCTGCTTGTGTTTTTCCCACTATTGTTGTCATCCCTCTTGTCACCCCCCCCCCCCCCCCCTTTTTGTTGTTGTTTGTCTTTTTTTCCCTCCGCCTGTCCTTTTTGTCGCCTTAGCTGTTGCCATCTATCGCACCTCAGACATAAAAAACTCCTCCGTGTAGCAGGAGTATCTCACACCCTTCCTGTTGCAGAGGTGAACGGCTCTGGCACGACACCCAGACCGCTGTCAGAGCAGGACAGGTAGAAAAAAATCAAATAGTTCTGACCTAAACATAAAGTCACTGTTTTTATTTTAAACAATATTATGGTACCACTTTACAATAATGATCCCTTTATTAATGTTACTTAATGCATTTTTAAGGATTAATAAACATTAACATTGTGCAGAATAATTTTAGAACCAGATCATTGTCCTGAATAGAACTCTGGAGGGTGGATTTTCATTCGCTCGTGTCTAAATGTGCACCTGAGGATCTATTAGTCAGGAGAATAGATCACCCTAACAACCTCACCTCACCTGTACCTTTCCTCTTGGACAAGTGGGGAATCAAGCCTTTCATTCCAGTTCACCACCATCTTACAAACTGCATGGTCAATATTTCTCTCTCTCATGAATGCTTATTGATTTTTCTCCTCTGGATGTCTGGTGTGAGCCACCAGTTTTATATAGTTTCAAACAAAGGGACAGCGTATGCCTGACATTTCCAGAGTAACAAAGGATGACTTTTTTCTACTTCTCAAATATATCTAAGAAAAAAAAACATCTTTCAAATTTTAGTTGTCATGCGTGTCTTTTTGTTATCTCAGCTCCCGGCAAACGGCCTCCTGATGGTAAATCAGGTAATGACATTTTGATTTGGAGCAGACAAAAGATTGGCTGATCCTGATAGTCACTTCCCGTTTTACCTCTGAAAGGACACCCTGCTTTCCTGCAGGTTTATTACTGGAAGCTATTCTCCTGACCTACACTACATTACATGAGTTCTCTGCCTCACATTGTCCTTGTCCTTGAATGCTCAAAATCTAATTTGGACAACCAGTTTCTGCAAGTTCAAAGAAGATAGAGAGCATATGAGACTGTTTAGTGCAAATCGTGGACTCCAGCTTTTGTTTTACAAAAGATTTTTGAGTTTGATTTAGTTTTAGAAAGTTTTTGTGATGAGCTGCTTCAGAGTTGTAAGCTACAATAGCAATTCTGGAACACAAACTAACTCAAAACTTTTTTTATGCCTCTTAGCGTTCTAACACATTATAGCTATAAATATATTGTGGAGATTAAAAATAATTAAATAAATAAATAAATAAACTGGTTCTCTTGCATCTAAACCTCTGCCAATAACACGGCTTGGTCTGAAATCAACCACTGGACCATCTGGTTGTCGGTCTCGCCAAACTGCTTCACTTCCGCACTTCCCTGGGTCCTCCACTCATCACACACTCACGTATTTAGCAACAGAGCACCACTGCTGTGAGAGGTTCTCCGCTCAATAATATCAGAGCAGGAGAAACGGCCGGCTGCTACCACTTCAACTTTAGGACAAACTACTAGAGTCCCAAAAAGAGAAAAAAGTTAGCTTTGCAGCTGAGCTAAACTTATGGCCGTGTGCTTTGAGTTTGGTGTGTGGAATGGCTGGTAGGTAGCATTCAGCGTGGAGTATAAAGCTGGACCGTAATCCTCTCTCCGTCTGTTATTAAAAGCTATTTTGGTGCTTTTAGAATAGAATAGACTTTATTGATCCCACAGTGGGGAAATTCACTTGTCACAGCAGCACCATCACTCAAAAGGTAATTAGAAAAAGATAAAAAATAAAAAACAACAAGGATACATGTATATACACATAGGCAGTAATCTAGTATTGTAATCTTAGATCACTAAAAAAAACACAAATAAAAGATAAAAACAAACTTGGTACCAACACTATGCAGCATACTGTAAGAGACACAGACAACAATGTGAATCCGGTATTGCACAAGTATAGAACACATACTGAATATTGCATTGGTGTTATTGTGTACCAGGATGATACCAGTACAGCTTAAACTGAGGAGTTCTACACTCTTACAGCAGAGGGGATGAAAGATCTGCGATAGCGCTCAGTTTTACATCTGGGATGTCTCAGTCTACCTCTGGAGGAGCTGTCCATGATCTCCACAGTGGAGTGCAGTGGATGGGAGGGGTTTCTTAAGATGGAGGTCATCTTCCCCAGCATCCTCCTCTCACATGTCTCCTCAACTGTATCCAGTGGGCAGCCCAGCACCGAGCTAGCTTTGGTAGCTAGCTTGTTCAGTCTCTTCCTGTCTCGGTCAGAGCTGCCTACACCCCAGCAGACCACAGCAGAATGAATAACAGAGCCAACAACAGAGAGATAAAAGGATTTTAGCAGCTGGGAGTTAACTCCGAAGGACCTCAGCCTCCTCATGAGATGGAGGCGGCTTTGGCCCTTCTTATACAGAGCATCTGTGTTGTGGGACCAGTTCAGTTTACTGTTGAGGTGAACACCCAGGTACTTAAAGGTGTCCACCACCTCAATGTCTGCTCCCTGGATGTTTACTGGTGAGTGAGGAGGAGTGTTTCTCTGGAAGTCAATCACCATTTCCTTTGTTTTACTGGTGTTCAAGCGAAGGTGGTTACGCTCACACCAGTCCACAAAGTCCATGATGACTGACCTGTACTCCTGGTCGTTCCCCTCAGACACACAGCCGACGATGGCCGAGTCATCAGAGAACCTCTGGAGGTGACAGATGCTGGTGTTGTAGGTGAAGTCCGAGGTGTAGAAGGTGAAGAGAAAGGGTGAGAGCACTGTACCCTGCGGCGCTCCAATACTGCACACAACCACCTCAGACGTACAGTTGTGCAGCCTCACGTACTGTGGCCTGTTGGTGAGGAAGTTGATGATCCATGCAGTCAGATGTTCGTCCACTCCTGCGCCCCTCATCTTCTGCTGCAGTAGACACGGCTGGATGGTGTTGAAGGCACAGGAGAAGTCAAAGAACATGATCCTCACAGTGCTTTTTTGCATCTCGAGGTGATTCAGAGCCCGGTGCTGCAGGTAGATGAGAGCGTCCTCCACCCCCATGTTTGGTTTATATGCAAATTGAAGTGGGTCTATTTCTGGGGTCACCACTGAACGCAGATGGGTGAGGATGAGTCTCTCCATAGTCTTCATCAGGTGGGAGGTCAAGGCGACTGGTCTGTAGTGGTCTGGATCCCTGGGATGTGATGTTTTGGGGACTGGAACCACACAGGAGGTCTTCCACAGGATGGGGACCTGCTCCAGTCGAAGGCTCAGGTTGAACATGTGTGTGACCACTTCACACAGCTGGTCAGCACAGTCTTTGAGCAGTCTGGGGCTGATTCCATCAGGACCTGCTGATTTTCTGCTCTTGAGCCGCCTCAATTCTCTCCTCACCTGGTCTGATGTAACTGAGAGGGGGTAGTGAGGGGGGGCTTGTTGCTGATGAGAGTTGGTGGAGGGAGGAGAAGCTGATGAATGGTGTGAAGTTGGGAGTTTTCTCGCTCGTTAAATTGTTAGCTCAAGATGGCGGCACGTATGCACAAATCTCCATGCTAAAACAAGCTCTAATGAGTTAATGAGACATAAAATACAAGCTAAATGCGATGAAAACACAAAATTCTAAGTAGTTTGAACTGAAGTAAAAATGTAAAAACAAAAATAACATTTCTTCCTGCTTTCCTGATTCACTGAACCATTTTTATAGGGTTTTTTGCTCATGAAAGTTAAGTTTTGATTCACTAGTGAATAACTGCAGGTACAATGATGCTTTGCTGCATTTTTTGTTGACAATATTAAAATAAGGTTGACAGTTTGTCCTTTTTCTCTGCAGCTGATCCACGGCTCTCTCTCTCTCGCTCGCTCGCGAAGTGAGAGAGAGGACAAACTTTCACGATGGTGTTTTATAACTAACTGGGACAATCAGCTGAAACAAATTGTTAAAACTAAATCACAGGAGATGTCCAGAAAGTTTGGAAACGTGTGTTCATCATTTATTAATAAACTAACGGAATTTAATTAGCGTTAAACTATTACCGCAGATAGGAGTTTACTGTCACCCAGAGTGTTTAACTGGGGATGTTTTTCATCTCAGCATTAGACTTCTGTAACCCAAATCAGTAGAACCGACGTCACTCTGTCTTCTTTAGAAGCGTGTCTCCAAACGGGGATCCGTGCTGCGACCCGAACAATGAATCTGCGTATTTCCACAGACTTGAACATGTTTGCTGAAAGATTTGTGCAATAATCAGATTTGTATTTTACGTCCACAAAATGCTTATTTTAGATTAGATATTACAGAAAACAGGGACGGCTTGTCTTCAAATGTCTCTGGTTTTCTGTTCGACAGGCAAGCTAAAGTTCGGCATGCTATTTGGAGAAATGCATTTCAGATTACTGCACTTACGGCCTCACAATTACGCATTACGGCCGGCAGCTACTTGTAAACAGGCGCTGGTAGAGTGTTGCTTAACGTGGAGAGGGCGGTTCTTTCCTGAAATTCAGAAACATCGTATGCGTTACCCAAAGTCAATAAGTCGAATTCAAGGGACTTCTGTTCCTGTTTCAATAAGGATGTTTGCTGGTTTGATGTCCCTGTGGAAGATATTATTATTTTCCAGGTGTTTAACTGCATCAACCAGCTGTTTTACAATGTTCTTGGCCTGATTTTCCTGTAGTGGCCCTTCGTTATCTTCGATGTATTGGAAGAGATCCACTGCAGGAACTGGTCTCTCCATCACCACTATCAATTCCTGGTTCAGATCATACCAGTCAAGCAGAGAAACTGGAGCTGATTTCCTCAGTGAATCGGTTCGTTCTGCCTCCAGTTTTAGCATCACAGCCACCTCGACGGAGAGTTGTTGCCCATTCTTATCCTTATCTGTCCAGACAACATTTTTCTTCGGAATATATTTGATAGCTACCGGTAAATGATCTGCCCTTCGGTAGCCACCGTATACAGACCCACAGCCCCCCTCTCCGAGCTGTACCTGTTGCTGGTATTTAGCCTCAAATTTACGCTTAGCTGACGTTGAGGCACTCTCCGGAGCTAAAGGTTCTCCGACGTTTTGGGCGATAAACGTCTCGGAGACTTTTTTTATCCTAAGTCTAATTCTGTTTCTGGGACGTTCTTGATCAGAAACAGCGTTTGACTTATCTGAAGACGATCCAGTCTCTTGTCCCTCACCATTTGAGAATTTCTCAGTTTTGATCAGATCCTGGCTGTTAGAGCTGTCTTTATAATTCTTAAATCTTTTCCTGGGAAGTTCAGAATCCGATTCAGCTTTTCTTTTGGCAGAAAATGATACAGTCTCATGTCCCTCAGTATCTAAGATCAACCTTTTTGAGACTATCTTAATTTTTATCCGATGCTGGTGAGTTAGCCTGTCTTGATGAGAAGTCTTTATCCTTTTCCCGGGAAGTTCAGAATGCAATTCACGATTATTTAATGTTAATGTTTATTATATTTAAGACACATTCATTGTTATTCATTTATTTTTTTATATTTATATGTACTTAATCCTATCCAAATACATTTAACACAACTATTTCTTCAAAATGTTGTGATTATATAGTTTTATTTTTAACAAGTTACGGTTCGACAGTGGTGCCATTACACACATATTTTCTATCAGGGGTGATTCTAGGATCAGAGGTTTAGGGGGGCTGAGCACCCAGAGAGCTGCCCGTCCAGGCAAGAGCAGTTTCACAGTTTTGTTCATTTTAAAACTATTTTATTGCCACATTTGTAAAATAAAAGCAAAACATGCTTCCACAAAAAAAAAGGTTTCAACACACCTGATTTTAATCAGCAGGTGATTAGCAGGCTTCTGCAGAGCCTGATGAGCTGCTGAACAAGTGAATCAACTGTGTTAGATTGGGAAACAAAAAAATTCTGAAATGAATGTTTTAACTTTCACAAATCACAAACTATGTTTTAAGGACTCTGCCATTAGTGTGAAATTAGTTTGATGTGTCCATGTTGTTGTAGTTTTATAATGAGAGCAGGTTAAAGATGCTCAGGGAGTGAAACATTGGTTGAAATTGCCACTAAAAGTACCAGTAATATTGGCTTTATTTATGTGTTTTTTTACTTAATTTTCCACTAATATCAACATCCCATTGAAAATAATATCCATACTCTTTTTGTAAAAGTTTTCTTTTCTCCTAAATCTTAAAACCAAATAGAAACAAAATGATGTTTTTTCAAAAATGACAACGAATCTCATTTAGTCGATATTTAGGGAAGAGGAAAAAAAAGTTCACTCAGCAGAAGTAGAGCTGAGTTCAGAGTTCAGCATCGACCCTGTTATGAGCAGAAATCCAGCATACAAGCAGGTTTGTTTTGGTCTCAATGGGAAATTACCCTTCAAAATAAGATCTTGTTTGGACAAGATCCGGCCGAAATTAAGCACTGCTGTTATGGCTTGAATAACAGCATTTTGCTCCCATGCTCTTTCAGTTTTATTGATTTTGTTTCATCATGAGAGAAAAAGACCACACACATTGGACTGATCTGTAGGATAGACCTGGAGTGAGGGCTATGATCAGACTGCTGGATGAGCTCAGAGTGCTGACTCTTGTTTTTTAAGGATCCCCCTGTTGGAAACAGGAGGTGGAGAACTCACAGACTTTCCTCCCAGTCAGTCCCACTTGAGCGTCAACCAATATTAATGACCTCGTTTTTAATTTTTGCCAGTACTGCTGCCTTGTGTTCTGTGGCCTGTCTTATAATTGAGGCTGATGTTTCTGTGGTTGTTAAATATTTGTACAGGTGGCGGTCCACTGAAACATGAAATATCTATATATTAATAAAAGATTTCTGTTTCTCTCTGTCTCCCTCTAGTCATTCATCAGTTCCAGGCATGATCATTTATTATAATGTCAGGCTAATGGTGAGCAAACCTGTAACACTGTAAAATCAAAGAGATCCCGCTTACCTCTCAGTTTCCACATGGAACATGAAATAATAGTCAGAAAACGTCTATTTGTTATTACATGATAAAAAACCATATATGAATTATACACACACTTAATAATATTATTGATAAAAGTAATAATAATGACAAGAACAACTACAACAATAAAATAAACAAGTAAAAATAAATAATAATAATGTAATAATAATAATAATAATAATAAAATAACAATAATAATAATAATGACTGGAGACAATAACTCAATTCTCTTTGTTCAAATTAAAATTCTGTTTAATGGAACTTTAGCCATTTTAAATGACTTTTACCCAGAGATAACGAAATTCTTTTTATTTTATTCTGCATGAAAAGAAGAAGAGACAGAAAATAATTTTCCTGAGCATGAATTAACATTTCACAAACTGTCGAGAGACCGTGATGGAACAAAGGAAATCTAACATTTATGAGAGCATTAATCACGCGTCACTTTTCCAGACATTTATGCCAGCAGTAAAAACCCTCTGTAGGCTTGTTCTGCTGGGATAGTAAAACAGAAATAAGTTAGTGCTGCTCCTGCTGTGCTGAGTCTCCTCATAAAAACTCAGTCAGTACCGTGAAATATCCAAACGCTCAGACTGTGTTTGGAAGTGGAGCTTTGGCCTCTAAAACTGAATTTAACGACGCTCGGCGGCCTCTTAACTTTAAGCACTTCCATTCTTCAGCTGGTTTTGTGTCGGTGAGTTATGACACCAGTGCATGTCCACATTGCTGCACAGCGGGTGTTGAAACAAGTGGCTCAGATATTAAGATAAGAGTATTTGTGTAGCTTCAGTCAGCCGTGATGTGATAGAATCCTGACGACAGCGTGGTCTAAAACCTTTTTCTGGATGAGCTCAGCAGGAGGTGGGATTAAAGCCAACATTGTGGTTCACTTTGAATCTGACTCAAACCTACCTACCTACCTAAAAACACGCTTTAGTTGCTTTTTTAAAGATGAAAAAAGTTTACGTCTCTATATTAAACGCCTTTTCAGCATCTAGGGAGAAGACTACTTCATTAACTTTTTGTTCGGGTGGAGCAGGCGTGTCGTTCCTTCATAAACTCTGTCTGGTCAGGTGAAAATTTACCAAAAAATAACATTTTTAAATGAATAAGTCACTGAATCCCACCATAAGTCTTTACGCCTCCACCATCTTGGCTTCTCCTCTGAAACGGCCTTTTAAGGTCAAAGGTCAGATGTTCTCCTTCAGGATGTTCTGTTAGAGAGCAGAATTCATGGTTCCATCAGTTCCAGCAGGTGGTCCTGAAGCAGCAGACCATCACACTACCACCACCATGTCTGATTGTTGCTATGGTGATGTTTTAGTGTTGGTTTGACTCCAGATGGAACGAGACACACATCTTCCAGAAGGTTCATCTTTTGCGTCATTAGTCAACAGAATGTTTACCCAGAAGATGTTTTTGGTTGTCAGATGATCAGGAACAGATTTTGACTCTTTTGTCTTTCTTGTTGTTGAATCGTGACCTCTGATCTTTACCTGGTGAGTTTTTAGATATTCTGGGTTCTTTTGTCCATAAATCTCTTTCTTTTTCAGATCTTTTAGCCTTCTTCATGTTGTCTGAAAGGTTCTATAGAAGTTCAGGTGATCAGGTCTCTGTATGACAGCTTCATGAATAAGTCATGGTTTAAAGCCACATTCCGCAACTTTTACACCTTAAAATAATGTTTTTTGTAAAGTTTTGGCGGCATACTATCATCTATTATGTTCATTTTCAGAGCTGTGATGGTGTTAGGGGGTCCCACGTCTGATTACCGCACTATACAGTTTTTCACCCGGGACCCGACGCTGGAAGTACTGACTGCGTGTTGCTTTACGACACCATATGGCAAGCCAAAGGGGTCAAAAAAGCACGCATTCTAAACACGCATTATGTCCACCAAATTGCATGTTTTGTCGAACACAACGCACGTTTAGAATGCGTAATTTTAGAACGCGCGGGTTTTTTTTGCCCCCTTTGGTGTCAAAATGCACGTTCAAGAGGCGCGTATTTGAGGACATAATGCACGTTTAGAACGCGCATTTTTTCACCCCTTTGGCTTGCCATAGTATTATAACGTAGACCCGCGGTTTAGAGACTTGAGCAACGGCAGAGCCACCAAAGAAAGCTAGAAATACCGTATCAGAGGAATCTAGGAAAGAAAAAGAGAACGTGATAGAGCAAAGACCAGAGTTATTATTAAAGTACCAAGTATTCATCACACACTGGTGAAATTACATCTCTGCATTTGACCCATCCCCATGGTGGGGAGCGGTGAGCTGCAGCTGTGGCCGCCCTCGGGAACTATTTGGTGGTTTCATCCTCCAATCCAACCCCTTAGTGCTGAGTGTCAAGCGAGGAGACATTGGGTCCCATTTTTTCAAAGTCTTTGGTATGACCCGACCGGGATTCGGACCCTGATCTCCCAGTCCCGGGGCGGACAATCAGACCAATAGGCCACCGGAGCTGGTAATTGCTGGTATTGCGCCGTCTTTTCCTCGCTGGAGAGCTCTTTTAGAAAGAACAGCATGAACTACGGACTCTGACCTAGCCGTGCTGCTAATGGCTAGGTAAGTAATAAATGATTTCACCAGGGTTATTGTGTTTGGTCGGGCATAAAGTTGTTATACAGTCCTGATAAAACTATTTATTCAATGTGTGGAGGTGGAAAAGTTTGTTTTCGTTGTTTTGCCTGACATTAGGAATGTAAACATGCCTCTTATGCCCCAGAGAGAGATTTGATTTTGCGACAGTGACGTTACGCAGCAAGCCTCTAGAGGGCCACAGAGAGCATATATCTGCAAAGTTCAGGAATGTAGCTTTAATAAAGGGGAAATTTGTATCTTTTCACATTAAACCAGGTTGGTTTGAATAGATTTGTTGCTTTATTTTCTCATTTTCATTGTCTGATATTGAAATTTGTTTAATGATCTGAAACATTTTAATGTGACAAAGATAAGGACAAATGCCTTTTTACAGCATAGATATAAATACACTCATTGAAATAAAAATATTTCTGCAAAGAATTGGAAGAAAGTACAATAGTGAAACCCAGAGCTGCAGTGGAAACCCTCTCCATTAGTACGTGTTGTCGACTGTCCTCATCACTAATGATTTGCCTCACAAATCTCATCAGTGCATAATGAGGGAACGAGTGCTGTTAGAAAAACACCAGTGAAACGTTATCTTTGAAGATGCATCGTAAACTCGGCTCACTGACAGGTCAGGACAACCAGGGTGCAAGCAGAAGTCACGGTTCAATCATGCTTAATGCTGCCCATGACAGAATGGATATCCATTAGAGATTTCTACTCTTGGTTCTGAGGCAGAATGACTCAGTTTCCTTGCTGAAGTCAGAAGCCATGCAAGCAAACAGCCCTGCAGCACATGTAGATGAGTCCTCCCTCACTTCTGCAAGAGAAACCAAATATTTTCTCTCTTCGCCTCTTTTCTACAAATTACAGCTGCATCCCTGCCTCGTGGATGTGGCTGCATGTGAGTGCATCAGCCAGCAGCTGTAGGGCACGTCTTTGCCATGTTTTGTTCTTTCTATCAAGAGGTTTAAATCAAGAGGGCTTAGATAATTACAGTATCACACAGTGAGCATTGTCTCCCAACAATGCATCAAAGGATTTGAAAACACAGAGCTCATTTAGGATTATAATTTCTAAGTTGCTGCATTGTTATCTTGAAGGAGGAGTTATTTCATTAGGCAGTCTCTATCTCTCCACAGACATCTGGAGAGGAGGGAGGCGCTCATTTCCTGAGAAGACAAACTCCATCAAGTGGAATTTAAAAATCCAATAAAAATCTTGATTGTTCTGGGCTTTGTGGATGAATTGCCTTGGCCTTTAAACGTGCAGCCATGCTGTAAACGTGTAGAAAGCAACATCCTCAAGATGAAACAACATTTTAGAAATACTTGTAGGGAAATTAGCTGCCAAACAAATGAATACGTTGGAAAATAGAAAAGTATTTCAGCAGAATGATCATAAACGATGATCATCTGAGCAGGACGCCACTAAAGTTCTGCTTCACAGCTCATATGTCCCGTCCCTTTAGAGTCTCCAGTTAACCTGACATTCATGTGTTTGGTCTGTGGGAGGAAACCGGAGCATCCAAAGAAAACCCACATATACAGGGAGAACAAGCTAACTCCATGCTGGGATTTGATCCTTTGACCTTCCCGCTGTGAGGAAACATCTGTCACCATGCAGCCCAAAATTTCATGTTTTACACGGTCTTATGTTTAGAAATGCTTGTGATCTACCCTCGCTTCTATGAAACTGGTCTGTCATGCACAAACAGCTGGGGACCAGTCACCATTGAAGGGTCTGATTACAAATAAATAAAGGTTTATAAAAAATCTAGAGAAATATGTTTTTTGAAAATTTCTACTGCTTTTGAAAACTGGATCTTGGCTAAAATGCAAATCCATTATATGTATATGTATATGTATACATTATATGGTGTGGGGCTGCAGACATGCACACAGCAAGAATAGCCCCATAAATGTTCCAGGATATGTAGCGTGTACCACTTACCTGTATGTTACTGCCTCACATATCAGCTGCACATGTCCTTTTGATCAGAACTGTGTCTAGAGATCAACAAGCTGGTCTCTGGGGGCTCCAGGTGTGACAGTTCATGAACCGTGACAGTGAGCTTGGTTCGTGTGAGCTGCAGGGATGGGAGCTGCAGCAAGGATAAAAAAAACAACAAAATGCTGCAACAAAAATGAATGTCATCAGTTTTTGTTGCTGTTTGACCTGCTTTGCAAAAAAAAAATCCTAAATCCTAGCAAACAGTAAGTTCAGCTTCTAGCTGTTTTATATGGATGATGTCTTGATAACAGCTGCTTTCTGCAGGAACACAAAACAATAATCTTCAAATCACAAAGCCGAAAAAGAAATAAAGTGTCATCGTGTTTCTCACTGAGTAAAAGTGCATGCACACGCACAAACGTGCACACATGCACTCATTTTCACTAGCAATTTCTGAGCTCTCAAGGCATCCAGTAATTTGGGTTTGGTCCGATGAGTTGTGACATCGTAGCTGTCAGGAAACATTTCAGTGATGCCAAATATAGCGAGCTGCAGACGTTTTTGAGAAGCTTCCTAAAACAACCTGAATCCAGGATGGAAACTTTTCACAATAAAATCCACCTCCCTCCTTTTCCACTATTATTCCTCTCCTGTGACAGTCAGAATTCCTCACTCGATCTTTTTTGAGCATTAGAAATTAGTATAGAATACGTTCTAGCGTTGATTCCTTTAGAAAACCTGAAACAGACTCTGTCTTTATCAGTGCAGCATCATCTCTCATCCACCTCTGGGATGAACTGCATTGGTCCATTCCATCCTGTTGCACACATCTGATGCAGGTATGGTATTCCTGTTAAAACATCCTGTAAAATGCTGCCAAGCTCCTGGGATCCTGAAGCTCGACACCAAACAGTGTAAGACTCCTTTGTTTTCCCACTGTGCTCATTATAGGAAACTTCTCAACCATGAAATATTGTTGGCAGGGGGCTAAATTATCCGAGAATGTCACAGGGATGCTGGGAAAGAGTCTTTACCAGAGTAAATAATGTGATGACATCATTTAGAAAAGGAATGAAACAAAATACAGTTTATTAAAACTTATTGAAATTTTCATTTCTAAGTTGAATTCTTACATTTTTGCCCTAAATACGCAACATCTGGATCGTCAGAAGACATCTTCTGCTAAAGGGGTTGATTCAATCACAAAAATAATTTGTTTTCATCTTTTTGTCAAGATGATCTAAACAGAACAGAAAGGAATAATAGAGCAAAACAGTGTTTCACAGTGCAAAAACCTCCTTTGAGCACAGTGTTAGCTCATGTTTCACATGGAAATGAAATTACAGATAAAACCAAGAGTCCAGACCCAACACGACCAATGACATGTCCTACAACTGACACCAGATCAAAGACAAGTCACCACAAGTTGGAAAAAATATACTAAAATAGATCATTTACATTATTATGTGAGACCTTATTTATAAAAATCCGCTCTGCTGCTGTGATTGTCTCTGTCTTCTTCATATTAATAATAAATCCCACTGTCATACGGTACTGTGCAGAAGTTTTAACCCACCCATTAATTATAATTTTATTATTATTATTCTTCACCTGACATGATTATATAAATGTGTGTTATATTTGCTAAGGCTCTTTAACACTGACTTATCTAATTCAAGGGATGAGCCAGTGTTATATGAACACATAACAGAAAAACTAGCGTAACAAGTTACCTACTGCAGAGGATTCCAGCATCAACAAGGCAGCTCTCAAAGACCTGTTGTCCACTTTGTGCTGACATGGTGTTGGGATCTTAGCTATTTAAAGGCCAGCTTCACTGAGAAACCATTTTTCTTTTCACTGATTATATTTCAAAATAATCAGTCACTCTGAGTTTTTCATGCAGGCTCAATGTGAAAATAGTCTTCTACCCCTATTTCCTGCATTAGCTTTTGATATAAAAGCAGCAGTGAAACTCTAGGATTAGAAAAGCCTGACAGCATGACATCACAATGTCACTTAACTTACTGGTTTCTGTGACTAGACACATGAAAAATATTTTTCTGAACCCATAAAGCTACATGACCTGGATAGAAAAGAGGTGAAAAAGCATCCTTCTCTCCATGAAAGTCCACCAACAATAAAAAGCTGCTTGCAACCTGGATTCACCATTTTTAAATAATCGTGTATAAATAACTTCTGAACTGGCTGCTGACACTAGGGCTAAAACTGCTCTAATAAATAAAAGTTTTCTAGATTTCTAATCCTGATCAAAGACATTTAGAAGAAAACCTTCAGAATAAAATAAATGATCTGAGACTCAAACTGTGGAACTTTAAAGCTCATCCTACTGATCTAAGTATGTCCACCACCTTTAGAGGCTCAGCTACATGAGTTCTTCTTACTGAAGGATGATGATGAAGTGTCTCACTCATGAGCGATGCCATGTTGTATTTGCAGGTTTGAAAGTCCTGCTTTAAAAAAGTTGTTTAAATAATTATATTAAACTAACATGTTTCATATTCTAACACACATCAAGGTAAAAACTTTGTGAATAAAATGGATCCAACACCTTATTTATGCAGAGGGGGCGGGACTGCAGCCAGCCACTAGGGGGCACTCACTTTGTTTTGAGTTTAATATCTGTAGTTTGTTCCTGAGTCTCGACATTAATGGTTTTATCATCTAAGTCAGGGTTGATCATGTGCCGTGAAGACGAGCTTTGATTGGATAAGATATTGTTATAGTTAACTTTTCTGATACCCAAATCAAATCATGTGTTTTGCAAATAATTTAAAGATTTTAACAAGTTATGATAATTTTATGATTTGATGTGCAAATTCACTCTCACATAAAGTGATGTCACCAGCGCTATTATTTCAGTTTCAGTACCTTCCAGAATGAGCTGTTTCAGGGCTCTGTCCCTTTAAAGAAAAAAAGCCTTTTTGGCCACACCCACCCATCGTCTGATTGGCTGCTATGTGTTGAGGAGTTCAGATATCCAGGAGCTGCTCAGAGTAGAGTCGCTGCTCCTTCAGAGTCGACAGGTGGAACGGGGGTTGGGGGGTTCTAAGCTAAAATCCCTTATTGTGACATCACAATAAGGGACCTTTTCAAATGGCTCGTAGACGCATTTTAGATGTTTTTTCATGTTTGGAGAGTTTTTGGGGGCAGTAGACCCACATGGCAGCACAAATGGATGCAAAAAGTGACTTTTGCATATGTCCCCTTTAATAGATTAAGGGCTGAGTTGAATGAGCTTCCCCAGCCAGCACACATAGGTGGGCCCCATATGGGATATATATGGGGTCCCAACAAGGATTGTCCGCGATTTCCAAGGTGGCCCCATGGGGGTTTGCCCAGAAAGGTTTTTGCCCACATAGATTTTAACGGGCCCTACATGGGTTTTCAGAGGGTTTGACTCAAACACCGGCAAACTCCTGTGCGGCTACCATGAAAACCTTGGACAAACCCTGTTGGGACCCATACGGCTTGCCCATATAGATCCCATATGGGGAGAGAAGAGGAACCAAAGATGAGCTCCTGCATGGCAGACTGAAGAAGTAGACGATATCAAGAAATCCTACCAGAGAAGGCTGGACCAAAGGAGGCAGTAACCACGGCAACAGAAGAATGGGTGTTCATCACAGGAGAAACAGAAGCTAAGGTCTACCACAGAGGACAGGGACCAAGACAAACACTGGGATGTAGATGTACAAGTGACAGCAGCATGAAAAATAAATACAGAAATACCATGAAGTGAGACAGGAAGTGGAGATGTTGTGGGAAGTCAAGGCCTCAGGGGCCACTGGAGAACTCAGGACCCCAAACTGGGAAGTGGCTCCAGCGGATCCTAGACACGACCTCAGGAACAGCTCAGACATGGTGCAGAAACCTCAAACTAGTGCTTAAAGGGCTGATATACTTATTAAATATACTTATTAAATCTCTGAATGACAAAACACTGAGGGACTATAAATAATCACCGGTCTGATAATCGTATTTATCACAGGTATTAAGGTTTCTCTCTGGTTTCATTTAAATACTATTTCAGGATCCTGATTAACCTTCCAGGACAAAATTTTCTAAACCTTAAAGCAAACATGAAAAGGCAATAAGAATCTGTTCAAAATACAAAAGGATACATTTATATTTGACGTGAAAATACTTTAAAGACATCAGTTAATTATCTTTTTTGTGTAATATATGAATAAAATGTCCTCATTAGATCTTTTTTCCATCATCCTGGATGTACGCGGACACAAAAAGGTTTGAAAATGAACTAATAAATATGCACAGAGGACAGAGAATCACTTTAATGAGGAGTCGGGATAAATTATAGTCATCATGAACAGTTAAAGAATCCAGAATAAGGGACGTGTGTCTGAATCACAGCTGATGGCCACTTAACTCCACTTTCTGATAAACATCAGTGATTTTTTTAAGTCTGCATGTTTTTGCCTCTCGGCTCTGTGATTTTCAGCATCAGCATGACTACAGCAACTGGGAAATAAAGGCATGGGGGGGGGGGGGCAGCATCACAGGACGTACACTTAGCACAAAGTTAGGAAATGAAATCTTTCTAAAACATTTAAACACATTTTTCTCAAAAGAAATGTCTTAAACAGACGACTCCGGAGCTTTGAAGCACAGAAGGTTGAACGTTTGACCTCAACTGTGTCACATGTGTTTGTGGATTTTTTTCTCCCAGAATGCATCAGAGTTTTTACCTTCTGCGCTCCACCAGAGACTCGTTAATGCACCTTCAGGGTTGTGACTGACTAACAGTACCCTTTGGTATAAGTGAGGCTAGGAATGATGGGACCTTCTGCTTGACCCCCTAGAACAAAGAGAACCTCCGTTACTGGTTTTTCTGGTTCCACTCCATCGTGCTGCATCCACACACAGATTAGCAGCTTTAGTATGTTTGTCGAAAAGCTGCTCTTCCCTCACACCCAAAGTTCTCCACATCAAAAGCAGCAGCAGCAGCAATGAGAAGGTAAACTGTAAAATGCATCAGCCTTGTCCTTTAATCCCTCCGGACCCGTATGATCGTCCTGTGCTGAACCAACCAGCAGCAGCCTCTGAGGTTTAATCGCTGAGGTGTACTCTGTGTCTGGCTGATTTAAGCGTACGTATCTCCTGATTTGAGCGCCACCAGCTCCGAGTCCTCTGTGTGGCGCCCGTTCAGGTGCTCCGTGTTACAGTCATGGTGGTACGTGAAGGAGGGCACCTCGGTGATGGAGGTGGCCGTGTACGACGTGGAGCGCATCGAGCAGTGGTCCTTTCGCCTCTGACCCCACTGGGTTTTGCACTGCATCCACTGTCTCTTCAGAGCCGCTTGCACCTGGATCACACACACACACACGCACACACACACACACACACACACACACGTTAGACACAAATCAAGATGATGCTCTGTGTTTTTCCACTTGATGCAAATGTACCAGAAACCAAAAACCATCTCTCCGATATTCTAACCCCAAAAGCATCTTCGTCTGCTCCTGCTCTGACCACCAAATGATTCCAGCAGACGTCCAAACTGACACACGGATCAATATGCGGTAACGGTGCGAGGTGATAGACAGAACCCGCGTAACCGCCGTTTGTGACGACATTAATCAAGCTGACACTGATCTGTAGCGATGCATGCGTAATGGCTGCAGCATATGCTCACGTCTCAATCACGCTAGCAGATGCCAGTCTGGAAACAGAGACAGCAGTGTGTGTGTGTGTGTGTGTGTGTGCGTGTGTTTGTCACAAACTAACTGAACATTTCATCTTTGTTTCCTTCTGAAAAATAACCGATTTTCATTTTAACCAACTTTATTAATCACACTGTTCTAGAGTCAAAGACACACTTATAGAATGTTTTATGTTACATTGAAACCAATATACATAAAAAATAAACCACTGGGAAATTTAAAACCTCTGACATGAGATGACACAGACAAGATTCATTAGATAAAAAGGATTGGATTGGATTGAAAAAGCATCGCATTCTGTAGTGTTTAAGATTCATATCCTTATTTTTAAATCACTATCAAACAAACTTCTAAGGAGATAGTTTCTCCCAAATGATTTAATCTTTTTATCCCAATGGGATAAAAAATGGGATGAAAAATGGGATAAAAAATGCAATCAGTAATCCTGGACAGGGTTAATCCTAGGGATTTTTTTCAGTGTGATGGAGCTGTCCTTTTATGAAGTTTTGCTTCCGATCCGAAAAGCTTTATCGATATTGCTTGTATTGTCCTAACTCATCCACAATCAGCCACTTTCATTTAAATGCGCAAAATGTAAGAATGAAGTGACATCCTGTGGTCAAATGTGGGTACTGCAGTCCATTTTTCTAAACAAAAAGTTACTCTCTCACTCCCGTTCCGTGAGTTTCATGGCTGTTGCCAGTTACGGATCAGCGCCAGAAGATTCTAGATGACAGCAAAGACGAGTCATACACAGTAATTTGATAAATGCTGCTAGCAAGAGTGCTAGCACTAGTGAGCACTTACTACACTTATAACGGTAGCATGCCTCTGGCATTAGAGGAAGTGCAGGTTACCATGCTGTTATAGTTCTGCACGACTCATTAAATTAAGTAAAACGCCACAATTACTAATTATTTACTTTATACATACATGTCACCGTAACATCCAGTTGTTGGTAATTGAAAAAGTAGCTTACGATATTTTTAGAGCTGACTTTTTGCTTCTAATTCTCCGTTAGCATTGTTAGCGCAATGTTAGCCTCTAGCCTTCTTCACCTGATATTATAGCACATTCACATCTGCGTCAGCCCGGTCTAGCCCTGGTAGGGTAATTGTGTTCACATCTGGGTAATCTGGTTGTTTTTTGTGCTCTATCAGATTTCAATGTCTCCAACTAATTAAGCCATCTCTCGAGTGTTTTAGCAAAAATCAGTCTACACTAATGATATAGTGGTGAGAGAGAGAGCTGGAGGTGAGAGGGGCTGTGACAAAGAAAGAAAAAGATCGGTTTTATTTTCTCGCTGCAGTTTTCTGTGCATCATTTTTCATTCTTTATAGCCGGGGACAGAAAATCACAAGACTATTACACTTCCACCTACTATTGTTGTGCAGAGAATTGCAACAACTGCCCCAAATATCACCGCAATTACCTGCACCACCAGCACAAGCCCTGCAGAGGTGGCTACCGCAGCGCCACCACAGCGTTCCTTTTACCTCAGTCAGACCTCAAAGATGGGAATGGATTCAACTTAAAAGTGTTTTAACTGCAAGTCTGAAAACCTGGAGGATTATTGCTATTAGCAATTCAAGCTAATGGCATTTTATGCACTCAAATACTGTGGCAACTTATTATCGTCTAAAGCTTCTCCAAAACCACATGTGCAGCTGATTTAACAAGATGAAAACTGAACAAAAAAACTACAAAAAGAAAAACTTTGGAATATTTCAGGTATTTTTTCCTCATGTGGAATTCAGAAGTGATGTTTTCCAAGTGGCAAAAAACCAAGATCACGTTTATAAAAGCCCAACACATGTGGAGCGGTGGCAACCCGTCAGCAGCGGAGGAATATGTTATATAAAGTACATTTTAAACTTATTTAATAAAAACGATTAAAATTTTCTATCAGATTAATCACAGGGTTGTTGTGGATTAATTTAGATTAATCACGATTAATTTTCAATCCAGCAGGTGGGCTTTTTCTATTGTCCACAATCCTGATCCCATCTCCCTTCCTGTATACTTTAAGTGAGCTGCAGAGTTCATTCATCTAAAATCCTTCTCATCTCACACCTGAAAGAGCGTCTTATTTAAAGCAGCTTCTTGCTTCTTATTGAACAAGGACACTTGGCTCCAAGCATAAGGGTCTTTTGATTATTCCTTGAAAATCTGGGTCTAGAACCAGAGGCGGAGCCTTTATCAGAGCCCGCTACGTACATTTCAACCATCTCACCTTCGTGCTAAATTTCATTTTGTTCTTGTGGATCACCATGAGTCGTGTTTTCATTTGTAAAGTGAAGATGAGTCTGATTTAATTTGATTTTCACTTGTTCTGGTCTGCTGGTTTCAAACTGCTTTGCAAAACTGTGCATTAATTTAGTTTAGAGCTACACTTGTTGCTGCTCATGGATTCTGTTTGTGTTTTATCCTGATGAGGAAACGAGAGACAGACACGAAGGTCTGTGTGTCACAGTTCACCACTGACGTGGAGCAGATTTCGTTTATGAGGAAACAGAAAAACCATTTGTCCACTCGCATCAAGCCTGCATGTGTGAACAGGTCTCAGACTAATTAAATTCCAGCACAGCAGAGTTGCAGCCCTCCAGCAGAGCTGAGTTAGCAACACACTAACACCAGTGTGACAAGCACATGTACATACACACGCACTGATCTAATGACTTAAACAAGCTACTAATTATGGTGGAATCAGAACGTTTTAGGTGACATTCCAAACACAGCTTGGGCGATCTGTCTCTGCCCTGACGTGACAAAAGAGCCATGGAGGAGACAAGACGGGTCTGTGCAGTTTGGCTTTGAAATCAGAAAACCTGACCTGCCCCAGAAAGCCATGTCCTGATTAACGGAGAATGAGCTGGTCATTATGTGGGTGAACCTCACAATACATGGCCCCATTCATCCTCTCCTTATTACAGTGCAGCCGTCCTGTCCCCTTGGCAGAAAAGCACCCCCAAAGTTTCCACCCTGCTTCAGAGTAGGGATGGTGGTGTTGGGCTGCAACTCATCCTTCCTTCTCCTCCAAACACAGTGATTGGAGTTTAGACCAGAAAGTTCTATTTTGGTCTCATCTGACCACATAACTTACTCCCATGGCTTCTCTGGATCATCCAGATGGTTGTTGGCTAACTTCAGGCTGGCCTGAACCAGAGCTGGATTAATGCACAAGCTTGAGCCTAGGGGCATTGTGTATGCTAGGGCCCCCATTGGTCAGTAAAAAAACATGATTGTATTTAAATGTACATGCAAGAATATTCTTAAGCTGTATTGGCCCACAAAATTGTAAGTGACGCTGATTGGGTAAACATGGTGGCGGTCTTGACTCACGTGACATGACATGTCACAGGCTGCACTTGACAAGGGAAAATAAAAACAAAAACTGTTGGAAATAAAATATGTGAGCGGCACTCAGACAAAAAACAGGAGAATTAAAGAACAATGACACCAAAATCTTCTGCAGAAATTTGATAGGATATTTTAAACCTGCTGCAGGTTAGAAAACCAAGACGTTCACGATGGAGGCGACAGAGCTATGCTAGCTGGAGCTGCAGCGGTTCATGGCCCCCTCCCCTGGCCTGGACATGTGGTGACTTTAGATGTTTTTAAACCATGGCGGCGTAGGGTTCTACCGACAGTGACCTTTGAAGCTGTGGTCCAAGCTCTCTTCATGTCATTGACCAGCTCCTGCAGTTCTGGGCTGATTCCTCACCTTTCTCATCATCAGTGATACCCCACCAGGTGAGATCTTGCATGGAGCCCCCATCAGAGGGAGACTGACAGTCGTCTTTAGCCTCTTCCATTTTCTAACAGTTGATCTATTTTCACCACGCTGCTTGGCGATTGCCCCGTAGACCTTTCCAGCCTTGTGGAGGTCCACAATTTTGTCTCAGGTGTCTTTTGACAGCTCTTTGGTCTTTCCCATGGTTGTAGTTGGAGTCTGACTGAAAGCATCTGAAGAGTCAAAATGTCTCCAGAACCCTCATTAGCCTCAGAAACAAGCTTTCATGAAACAAAAACAAACAATAAAAGCCCGTGGGTTTATTATTGTGTCTGAATCCAGTTAAAGATGCTTGCAGTCAGGCAGCTGCAGACAGATTTAAAGAGGCTGACAGGAGGACGTGAAAGGAGAATCAATTTCCGGCTGAGCCTGGCAACCGCACCGTCATTTATACTCCTTGTCTGACTCGTCACCCGACATGACCTGACGGCTTTAACTGCATCAGGACCGGTCTCCAAAGAGACTGGTGCCAAAATGCCGTCTAACCCCTTCACACCTGAGTCTGACATCCGTGGGTCATGTGTTGCATGAAATGAGATCTGACCCAGTAAACAGAAATGAATCTGTTTTACCTGATGGGGTCGGAGGCCTCAAACATAATACCACCAGCAGCTTTATTGCTCCAGGACTGAAAAGATGACCTTTATTAAAGGTCAATGGCTTCATCAGAACGAGACGTTTAAAGGAACAGCTCAAGGAAAAGATTTCAATTCCTCTTTTCCGGAATATAAAACAGATAAAAGCTTTGATGAATCTGTAAACTGATGCTTTTTCAAACATAAATAAGAGACAAGTAGAGAAAACATTTCTAATAAAATCTTCTTTGTTTTGATCAAATATGACTTTTAGTTTAGTTTTAGTCTTGGTTTGTTTTGCTTCTTATGCTCTTTTTTATATTTTTAAGTGTCTGTTTAGTTATTGTGATTGACAACCACAGCGATGGTCTGTTCAGGCCTGATTACTCCACAAGCCCCCGTGTTTCCATCCACAACAAGAACCGTCGTTATTATGTTGGTAGGAATAAACTGTCTCTCAGACTAGATTTCCATGCAGTTTTTTAAAAGAGTCAGGAGATTTTCTAAAACCTAAACGTACCTCATCACTATTTTAAATGAGTGCAGGTGGATGTTTTATATGTTCAGGAGGTTTGGGGTCAAGGGAAACATCTAATCCAGCTTTACTCTGATTTTTAGTCTTTCAGCAACTCTACTATTATTTAGGACGTATACTTTTATTTACTAAGTTTCATAATCTTCCATGAATGAAGGTGTGTTTGGGTATCTAAAAAAGAATTAGGTTTGGTTTTTAAGCTTAAAATATTGAGAAAAATTTGTCAAAATCTTTTTTCCAACAGAAAGAAAAAAAAGTTGTAATCAAATTAAAATTAAAACCAGCATCATGCCAATTAAGTTAAATTACAGTAACTTTCTGCCTCTGTGTTTTGCATTCATGTCCTCCTCCTAAACTAGTTCTAACGCTGAGCTCTAGATCCAGGAGGAAAATAATCTAATCTAGTTATTTCAGAGTTAAACTCTATATAATCCTAAAAGTGTAAACAGAGATTTTTCTTACCTCCCCATTGAAGAAGCAGAATATCGTTGCAACCAGCAAGCCCTAGAAAGAAAGAGTCAGGATTTAAAAATAGGAAGGAAGAAGCTCTCATGTTAAAATGCACAGCAGAAATAAACGTAAATAAAATGTTTACAGTCTGGTTCAAATGAACATTTTAGTTTTTATATGTCACGTTTAACGTCATGACAACTCTGAGGGGGGGTGACATTTTTTTGTAACTCATCCATTTAGATGTAATTAAAGCTTGAAATTACGAATACTTAGGGACAGGTGTCTGATGAGCCGTTAGTGCTAGCCGCTAGCCGCTAGCCTCTTTCTTGCTCCAGGCCTCAGCCTCACGTTAAAAGTGTTACAGCCTAGAAGGCAGAGTGTAGCAGAGTCGATCAACCGTGGTTTTCTGGCTAAAAGCACCCGCCAACCTGTTAGCTCAGTTAGCTCGTAGGTACATCGGCTCAGATGCATGCCAATCATCTGGCCCCACCCTCACACCCCACTCTCAGCTCCATTTTTGTATCTTCTGGGATTGATGAGATGCGCGATGTGGCCAAAATTGTGGTGGGGGTAATCACCTACTGGGCTTCAGTTCAGTTCTTCAGAACCCTACGGGTGATGGCATGAAGGATTTGTCCGTCTTATACATACAGTCAGTGCTGCAGATGGACTCCAGCAGCAGAAGACCACACCAGGTGTCTCAGCTAAGAACAGGAACCTGAGGCTACAGTTCACACAGCATCACCAGGACTGGACCAAAGGAGACTGGAAACACCTTTCCTGGTCTGATGAATCTGAATTTCAGCTGTCGGGTCAGAATTTGGTGTCACCAGCATGAAAGCATGGATCCATCCGGGCTTGTATCAACGCTTCAGGCTGCTCATAGTGTTCTTGTCCCACTCTGGACCCCTCAGTGCCACCTGAGCCTGGTTTAACCACCACAGCCTACGAGTATTGTTGCTCACCATGTCCATCCCTTTATGACCACATGGACCCATCTTCTGATGGCACCATGTCACAAAGATTTTCTCTAACTGGTTTCTAGAACATGACCATGAGTTCACTGGACTCCAACGACCTCCACAGTCACCAGATCTCAGTCCAGAACCTTTGGGATGTGCTGGAACAGGAGCTTCTCCTCATGGATGGAGCTGATGCTGTCATGTCAGGCTTGTGGTGTGATAGTTGGACCGTGGCTGCTGAAGACTGAACCAGTAACAGGTGCGTGGAGCTCAACACCTGAAACGCATCAATTATCTCCCTATATCTGCTGCTGTGGCCGGAGGAGGAGAGGGAGAGGAGTTTCTGGGACTAATGGAGGAGAAAATGACGAAATAGAATAAAAACCGTGTGGATCAAGGACAGTGTCTCCTGCAGCTGAATGTGAGTATGGACCAGAACCTCTAATGTTGGTCCATGACATGGAGACTTAAGGAGACCAGACCTGTGTGAGTAGCAGCACCGTCCTGTTTGGTAACACACAGGTAAATTACCGTCCTGCTGAGCTCCTACTCCTGCAGTTTAAATGGAATTTAGAGTAAGGTTGCAGCTCAGTACCCACCTGGTAGTGCATGAGGATGTGCATGACGTACTCGTAGACCTCACCAGCCAGCTGGTTCTCCGGCCTCCAGGGAAAAATGACAAACTGTATTCCCAGCAGGGGCACGAGGATCAAAGTGGCTCTCACGGCCTTCATGTACATGTTAGACTCTGCTCGGTGCGTATCTCTTAGCTTGGTGACCAAAACTCTGATGATATTCAGCAGGAAGAAGAGGTTCACCTGTTAAAGTCAAAATGAAATAAAATGATCTTTCTGAGACACTTTTTTTTATTTTTGCTAAAGTTTGCAGACTTACAAGAAGTGCTGCCACGATGGGCCCATGAACCGCATAGAGCAGATGGGTCTCCACACTCATCCAACAGCTACAGAGGGAAAAACAAATCCAGTCAGGGCTGTCCGCGGCCCAAAATACACACGAACACACACATGAGAAAACACACATGCACATGGATCGGCACGCTCTCACTCGTTCGCGCACAACCCAACACATGTGTAAACACCTCCTGTTTATTTAGACACGTTTCTGGAACATTACTCACTTGTCATCAAAGTACTTTTTTCTGGCTACGGCGTGGATGGACACGGGTACGAGAGGAAAGCCTTAAACAGGAAGAGACGACCATATGAGGAGAGATTCTCTTTGTTCTTTGTGCAACAATTAAAAAAAACTGGTTTTCTCTTTTTGGAAAGACCGAGGCAAATTGTCATTATTTCATATTCCTGCCACCTGTTGCTGCAACAATTCTGTTAAATTTGACATTCTGCCTGAAAAACACCAGAGACTGAGCTCCAATTTTTACTGATTTTCTGGACGGATAATAAAAAACATAAAAATCCATCAACAGTTTATTTTCACATGCCAGTGAGCCTCTGTAACCTTTCAGCCACAGATGGACCTGACAAAATGACCACACACACACACACACACACACACACACACACACAACCATTTGCAACCATTTTTTAAAGGTATCTTTGAAACGTTTCATTGCTCAGTTCTACACCGCCTGTCCAAAAGAATTAAAAGTGGCCACCTGGATTTAACTAAGCAAGCAGGTAGGAGCCTCCTACTGGATAATTACTGCATGGGTGATTCTCTTCAGCTGGCAACAAGTTATTTAACCCCAACTGGTGAAATGAGTTGCTTCTCATTTCTTAAACAACCATGTGGAAAGACACATCTGGTGGTCGTGGAAAAGGTGTTAGTCAGTTTGAGAAGGGTCACATCATTGGCATGCATCAAGCAGAGAAAACATCTAAGGAGATTGCAGAAACGACTAAAATGGGTTCAGAACTGTCCAACGCATTATTAAAAACTGGTGTGATGAGTCCAGATGGACCCTGTTCCAGAGTGATGGGTGCATCAGGGTAAGAAGAGGGGCAGATGAAGTGATGCACCCATCATGCCTAGTGCCTACTGTACAAGCCTGTGGGGGCGGGGCTATGATCTGGGGTTGCTGCAGTTGCTCAGGTCTAAGTTCAGCAACAGGATGTGCTCCAAGAATGAGGTCAGCTGACTACCTGAATCTACTGAATGACCAGGTTATTCCATCAATGGATTTGTTCTTCCCTGATGGCACGGCCATATTCCAAGATGACAATGCCAGGATTCATGGGGCTCAAATAGTGAAAGAGTGGTTCAGGGAGCATGAGACATCATTTTCACACATGGATTGGCCACCACAGAGTCCAGACCTGAACCCCATTGAGAATCTTTGGGATGTGCTGGAGAAGGCTTTGTGCAGCGGTCAGACTCTACCATCATCAATGCAAGATCTTGGTGAAACATTAATGCAACGCTGGATGGAAGCCACAGAGGTCCATAAAGCTGTCAGCCTGCTGCATGAGTATCTGATTGTGTACACTGTTGTTGCACCACTTTCAGGGACTTTTCAACTTGTGATTGAGTTCAGTAGAGATCAAATTGCTTCTTTAAGCATGAACTATTTAAAAGTCAAAACGCTCACAGTGGATAACTCACCCCAGCCCAGGAGGTAGTACCAGTGCAGATGCTGCTCCTCGGCAAACACAGCCACCACGATGAGTGTGTGCAGGTAGATGCCCTCACACAGCATCCAGAAGTAGTTACAGCCCAACATGTACATGTGGAAGAAGTGCAGAACCTTACAGCCCACCTGCAGAGAGAACAAAAACGTATGTAAGAAGATGATTTGATTTAAATACTCTCGACAACATCTCAGCGTTCTGTAAAATGAAAAAAAAAGATCTAATAGGATGTTTCATTGCTGATGGGTGAAAATCATCACCCACTCTCCTGTTCTTTGCAGACAGAGAATGTTTATTCATTTACCCCCTTTGGTGGCAAGTTGAAATGATGGTTTTTAGTCTGCATCTGGAGGCTCTCTGATTGATGCACAAAGAAGCGAGAAAGCAGCTTACAGGCGACGGCACAATCTTGTATTTATGAATCCGCCGTAATGTGACAAAATGACAGCATATCTCATTATGGTTTCTGTTCTTTGATTAAGTCATTACAGTGAGAAGTGATGACTTTAATGACACATTATTATCACGTCAATCTCATCTAACCGCGGCCTGCTAATGCTGTAATTCTCAACACACTTGTGGATAAGCCATAGTTTGCCTTTTGATGGCCAAACTGGAACAAAATAGGCAGTTTAATTTGCCATAAATGTACTAAAAATAGTCTTTGTGACACATACAAGCACCTTACTGATGATATAGGGCAGCGGGATCCAATTCTGGCATTTTAACCTTGGACGGAGCTTCTTTCCCTTTTTCAGAGTGGTGTGCACATTACTGACAACTGCTTTTTTATTTAGCTCTGTTTGGACATTTGTAAAAATGCGTTTAACGATTTTATTCAATGGTACTCTCAAAGAAAGCTGCCACACTAATGCTGGAGGTATACCACAGGGATGAGTACACGGTCCTTTTGTTTTGGATTTTAAACCGTATCAAAAACAGTCCTGTCTCTGT
Source organism: Aphyosemion australe (assembly GCA_006937985.1). NCBI lineage: Eukaryota > Metazoa > Chordata > Actinopteri > Cyprinodontiformes > Nothobranchiidae > Aphyosemion > Aphyosemion australe. Next base: position 2,208,524 of record SSNS01000020.1, on the reverse strand, counting down.
TTACATGACCTCTACTAAACTTGTCAAAAGATACATTCTGAATTTTAAGCTTTGTTTTTTGTAATAGCCACTATCAGCTGTCCTCTTTATAGAATGTGTGCACATGGCTTTTAGCTGCTGCTCACATTAATTACAATTCCAAGCTACAGGTGAAACTTGAAAATCTTAAATCTGGTGCAAAAGTTCATTTATGTCAGTAATTGAGCTTAAAAAGTGAAACTAATACATGAGATGGACTCATTAAATGCAAAGCCAGATATTTTAAACCTTTATTTGTTATAATTGTGGTGATTGTGGCTTACAGCTGATGAAAAACCATATTCTAAATCTCAGGCAATTAGAATATTGTGAAAAGGTTCAATGTTCTAGACTCAATGAGTCACACTCTAAACAGCTGATGAATCCAGAACACCTGCAAAGGGTTCCTGAGCCTTTAGATGGTCTCTCAGTCTAAGCTGGATTACTGACATAAATGGACTTTTGCACCATGTTCTAATTGTTCCAGTTTCACCTGTAAAAGTACATCTCTTCTCTTTCTTCTGAAGAATTTCCACTAAAAACCACTAGAACCCCATTATGATAGAGTCAAATTTTTTAGGGAACTGCTGCTTAAAGCAGCTATAGACCCGTGTTTTCAGCCTCCTCCCTGCCTGGGTTGACATAAGCTTTGGGACTTCACTCCCCCATGCTGCTGGCAGGCCAAAGCAGCATTTGTATCAACACACCACGGAGAATAAGAGCAAATCTTTCCAACAATCTGCAATTCCTAAATCACTGGTCTCAAAAGCGAGCTCATAAGTCTCACTCTGGCAGCAATTAATTTCACAATGTTTACCAGCAGACACGTTTGAATCCAAACCGTTGGTGCTTCTGATATTTTATTTATTTTTTGTTTCTGCTTCCTGTTGAAATACAAGGTCACGGTAAATCATCCTATTGTGACATGTTGCACCAAGCGAGCTCAGCGTGACCATCGTACATCAGAAAGTAGATTCAAGACAAACTTTTCTAACAAATGTTGACGAAGAGTGATTGGAAGGGGATCGGCCATGCATCAGCATCCAGTGTTGTTGAGGTCTGCTCCTTGGATACATTTCTGATGTGTGTGAGTTAGACAGATCTGGTGAATGCATGGAAATGAGGCAGCAGCGGGTTTTGAGCAGCTTCCTCAGTGTTTCCAGTACTTTGTCAAGCAGGCTGGAGCTTGTGTGCAACGGGAGCCAAATTCTACAATCCTGCCTTTTGTTTTTCTTGCTTTTAAACAAATGCAGAAAATCTTTGCACATTCACACATTTAATAGATATGTGTTTGTATTTTTTGGGTCTCCACTTCAGGTTCCAAGTAACGTAACTTGTGTTTAGTTTTATTTGGGTCTGCATAAAAGAAGAAATGATCTTTTTTGGTGGAGTTAGAGAAGCAGAAGCAGTGGGCATTCGGGTCTAAAGCTGCTGTTATTTTGATTCCCAGTAAGGAGTAACGCCTAAATTTATGTTCAGTTCTGATAGAGAGGCATTCCTACATGACAGATTTACCGCTGCTGCCTAAACAGTTTCAGAGATTTCACAACTGCATTCAGCAAAGCTCCAGCAGGAGAGCAATGGAGAAGAGAACAAAAAAATCCTCTTAACTGTTTACGGCTGCTGAGACGAGAATTTCCACCAACAAGCCAGAGCTCATTTATATTTAGCTTTCTCAGAGTGCACATAAAATTAAAACTCTGAGATTTCTCATTCTTTTCATTTGGGGTAATAAAATGAGTTTAGCCCTTCATTTCATAAAGTGTAAGAACTCAAGACTAATTAAATTATGTGCTGCCTCTTGGATATTTTACAGTTTTGTACATAATGACTGAAAATATTCATCATCTGATGTTATTGGAATGGAATTTTCTACAAAAAATTTTTAAAATCCTGTCAGAAATTGATATAAATAATGTATAAATTTCAGTAAATAATTAATTATTATGTTCATTTTTTAGATTTTAGACCATTTATTTCAGATGACGGAGCAGAAAGCACACAAAGAACATGCTTTTATTTGTGTGATAAACATTTAGCCAAATTAGCCCACATCCAATTAGATAACATCCCATTCTCAAACATTACTAAAACATCAAATTCTTGTTACTTGTGAGTGCTTTAATTACCAACTTAGCATGCTTATTGGTTGTATTAAATGGATTAGTGCTGCATAAATTTGATTTCTAACACATTAGCATAGAGACAGACTGCAATTAAGTCATGCCCGCGGAGCTGAAAACAATCCATCCCTCTTCATGGACTGTGAGTGAATCAGAAAGCTTTACTGCAATAATGGGACTTTATGTGTCCAAAGCTGCAAGAACAGAGAAGGTGAAATAAAATTAATTTCAGAAAGGCTTACGCTGCAAGTCTACAGACGGAAAGCTTTGAGGGGCAGCAGTTTGAGTGGTTTTTGTTAAAGGGGACATATTGTGCTAAACTCACCTTTTATATCATTTTGTGCTGCTATGTGGGTCTCTACTGCCTCTATAAACACTCTACATGTGAAAAAACCCATTTATCCATTTTCTATTAGTGTTTGGTTTTATGGATTTTATGCCTAAAATGACCCGTTTCAAAATGTCTCCATTTGTGATGTCACAAACAGGGAAATTAACATAGAACCACCTTTCATCTTTCACGCCAGAGCTTGTTTCTGTGCAGAGATTGACTCACAAGGCATTCATCTATACTTCAGACCACTGCAGATGTGTTGGAATAAGTCTTTGTGAGACAATGTGAAGCTTAGCAGAGACATCACTTTATTGCTCTTCTCTTATTAGTTCTGCAAATATTTGTGCAGTCTGTGTTTTTTTATTGGCTCCAGGTCAAAATTCACCTCTTTGGTGCCGGAAGAATCCCCTTTCACAAGTCTCACTGAACTCACCTGGAAACCATTTTGCATTTATTTTGGAAGTTGTCTTAACATCCGAGTTTGTTGCGCACTATAAAATGAAGATAAGCAGATTCATTATTGTTTTGGTTGTTGTGTTTATTCTCCAACCCTGATCTTAAGACAGACAAACCAAAGTCAAGCTGACTACCACTTTAGTTTTTACCATCACAGCTATGTGGCTGCCTGCTAATGTAAACGTGAAGATCTGCTGCAGCGGTATCTCTGGTGATCCACGTTTACTCACTGGGTTTCTGGCCACCACTTCGGGGTTGTTGACCACCGTGACCAGGTAGAAGATGGTGAGGGCGGAGTTCAGCACGTAGGAGCAGAAGAGGTTCTTGTGGAGCGTGATTCTTTGACAGCTCAGACTCCTGTGTGCCATAACAAATACTTCATCCAACATGCTCACACACTAGAACAAACTCTGACCTAAACAATAATAAAAAAAAGATTTTTAAATCATTTTGATACGTAACATTTTTGTTGAGGAAATGGTTTTCTCTAACAGCCTCTGCTCTCCATGCCGGGAAGGTCGTTAAATAAAACCTAACGCTTCCCTGGGGTGCTTTCTCGTTAGCTTTACTGGCCGCTCATGACTAACGGTGGGATTAAAGCCATGGACGTTGATGTGAAAACTACTATGGATCAAAAGAATTACAACTATGAGCATCTATGCAGCAGAGGGGAAATAAAGAGGAAACAGCAACTGAATTAGCTGCAGAACTACTTTTAAACATTAATTTAATAGGGTTGGGCTAAACTAGATGTGCATGTTTGATATAAAGCATCATAAAGAGACATTTAATCTCTGGGGCTCTTCTTCTTTCAGTGGGTTGTGATAAGTTTGCACCACACACCCAACGAGCAGACCTGAGTATGCACACCATCACGTTTATCTGTGAGCTCAGAGTACTCTGTCACCATGTTTAGGGTCAAAATTAAAAGAAGAATTAAATTGAAATCAGTATGTTGCTAATTTTGGATTTTCTGAGGGTTTCTGCACCAATTAATTTATGAGTGTGAATAAAACTGCAGCTGACTTGAGCGGTTCTGGACAACAGCTGCATCAAGGGGGTCTGTGGCCTTCATCGTGTCAAAATTTACAACTCCAGCAGTCACCAATCACACAGCCAACAATGTGGCAGCAATAAATATTATCAAAAACAACATTTTTCTTATCTGAGGTTTTCCCACAGATGTCTCTATCAGTCAAACTGAATATGATCTGATTCTTAGGATAAAACCGTGCATAGTAAAATAAACCTGCATTGTGCAACCATGCCTTCGTTTAGCTCTTATGTGACTCGATCTGAGTTGAAGAATTCTTTAAAGTGATTTTATTTTTCTTTAAAATGAGAAAAATCCCACGATTTAAGATCCAATGAAGTGCACAAATGTTCAAAAACGAGCAGCTCGGTGCATTCAGGGACATCACTGCAGTCGATTTAAGCATATTCATAAACTAGGTGTTTATGAATCTTTGGGACAGCAGCTTTGGTTCATGTTATACACTCACCCCAGTGAGCAAACATCAACACATTTTATTACTAAAACCTCTCTTCTGATGGAGGAGTTTATTAAACTCACAGTAACTCTGATAGTTTAATCGGAGGAAGATTGTGCTGACCGCATGAAAGCAAAGTTTTGTCTCTGCACAGTAAGCAGCAGCAACATCTGTGCGGCTGCCAGATCTACTTTTCTCAGAGATGATGTTTCCTTTAAGGGCAAAACCAGCAGGTGATTCATCATAACCGCCTGAGAAAAGCAAGACGGGAACCTGAAAGTGAATCAATTACCTGAAGTAGAAGAAGATGGCCAGAGAGATAAGCAGAGAGGCGATGGATAAAGCATGGCCGACTATTGTCATGTAAAACAGGATGAAGGCAGACTGTCAGGGAAAAAAGAACAAAATAATTGTTGTTACATTCAGGAAAACCAGAGAGGAAACTCTTTCCCTTTTATTGCACAATTAGATTGTTGGGGGAAAACATGTTTTTCACAATAAAACAGGACATTTAACTAAATTAGATTACTTTTTCATTTAAAAATCAATTTGGGCAAATGAAAAACAAATAATTAAAACCTTTAAAAGTAAAACTTTTGGGATTACTAATGCACGAAACAAATGATGCTTTAGGTATGTATTTAACAGACAATGAATACAGATAAATGATAATAACTACAAAAAGCACCTTTAATTTGTAGAAACTGTGAATAAACAGCCGAGAACTTAGATAAAACGTAATTTCCATTAGGTCATTTCTCTCTTGTCTTCTATTCTGAGCTTCTGATTTCCAGATGCATGATGATGCAATCAGTAACACCTGTCCAGGGTGTCCCCCGCCTCTCACTGCTGGAGAGAGACGCCAGCCTCCTGAGACCATACGCAGGTTGACGTGATCCAGAAGATGAGCGAGGATTTCCAGTCACCCTGTTTTTACGTCTTTTATTTTCTCTCTCCTCTCCTTTACCTCCTTTTGCACCTGCCTCTAGTCTTCTGATCAACACCCTCTAAAAAAGGCCGTTCTTTCATCATAATGCTCTGCTGTCATGAAATGAAAGGTGGATTATGATGTTTTTGCAGTGTAAGTGAACTATCTTTACTACATCTGATAGGAGTTAACTCAGTTCTAGATGATAATGCCTATTCAACATTAGTTACATGTGAAACTGTTGTAAATTAGTTTTACAGACAACCCTGGAGCCAGGAGTCAAATCCATCCTACTCAGGATGCTATCGGGAAGCGCGAAATTCTGGCTCAAAATGTAGCATTAACACTGTTTGACCTTCAGCAAAACATCTCATTATGGATGACCTTGTAGATATTCTATCTATCCATTTTCCTCCGCTACACCGTGGTCAGGTCACGGGCCCAGTGAGAGGCCCAGACTTCCCTCTCCCCAGCCGCTTTACACTCGGCTGCAAAATGCTCCAGCGAAAGCCGGAGATCACGATTTGACCTTGTAGACATACTTCACCATAACTTTGTGTTTAGTAACGTTAATAGATATTATAAGCAGTAAGAAAATAAGTGTGCCCTTCTCTTTAAGAAAATGAGACCTTTAGGAGAACCATTATGTCAGTTGGTTTTGGAGTCAACCAAATTCAAGATGGCCGCTACAGCCAACTTTAGAAAATTGGCCATAAATCAGATAATTTTATAAATATTTAATTGCAGTTTGGTGTGGTAGTTATCTAAGAGTGTAAGCCATCCCCTGCTAGAGTCTTAACAAGAACCAAGAGAACCGAGCACATCACTCCTGTTCTTAAATCTCTGCACTGGTTACCAGTAAACTACAGAATCCATTTCAAAGTGCTTCTACTAGTTTATAAAGCACTCAATGGCATGTGGCCAATATACCTGTCAGATCTCCTTACAGTACATACACCCAGCAGAGCTCTGAGCTTCTTAGGAAGCAGTCAGCTGGTAGAACCCCGGGTCAGAACCAAACAGAGTGGAGCTGCTTTTAGCTACTATGCTGCACACAGATGGAATCAGCTTCCTCATGACCTCAAATACCCCAACTCTAGTAACTTAAATCAAAATAAAAAACTTTCATGTATTCATCAGCCTTTTAATGAATGTTTCTCATGCTGCACCGACTGCACTGTAACTGCTCACCCTTTAACTTTGTCCTTTTTTAATTTCTAAATCTAAATTAAATGTGTGTGTATTTTAATTGTGCTGTCACGTTGATTTTATTGTTCTCGCCATTCTTGCTAAATGGAAAGCACATTGAATTGCCTCTGTGTATGAAATGTGCTATATACAGTAAGTAAAGCTGCATTGCCGCACCATAGTCTGGACGCTACACGTCACATGAGACAATGTTGAGATTTGACCAAAATGGCCATAACTCCATTATTTCTCCAAATTTCTGGCATGACAGGCTTTTAATTGAAGATACTCTTTTCTTATCGCAACTTTGAGTTGAGTGTTTGAATCTTGTGTCAGCTGTTGGGACAAGTCCCAGACCTAAACAACTTAATTTACGTACTTTCATGTATTTTGATGTCCCCTTTAGGGGAAAACATCCAAAAAACACACGGAGTCCATCACAGCAGCCTGTGCTGCTGCTGATAAACACACTTTTAAAACGATCAGAGCCCACCAGGTCTGTCAGCAGGGAGCCTCTCTGTACAGCCTGAAGGACAAAAGGCTTTGATTGGTTTGACGGTTTTGTGCAAATATTTGCAAAATCTGTTTCTCCGGACAAAAAGAACCTGCTTCCCTGAAACCCCAGAGTCATGCAAATAATAAGGAACAGTTGAGCAATTTATGTTTTTGTGTAAAACATCACAGCATCAACGTCGTTTCAGTTTCAGAGAGACTTTGTGTGCCTTGAGAAATTGAATTTACAACCCACACTCCAAAAGCTACAGACACCGCAGCAGAGATCCATCTGCTGATTCATCCCACTTTGGCCACCGTGCAGAAGACTGATGATAGCTGGATAGTTTTATAAATTACCCTCAGCTTCGCCTTGGTGTTTTCATTGCAGAGCGTGTAGTTGGACCAGGTCCTGTTGGTGTCTGGGTGGCGGAACCACTGCCCGTCCTCGCCACAATATTTTGTTGCTTTCTCTGAAAGTTACAAATACACAATAAACCTACTTTATCTGGTGGGCGGGTGTTTGACGTGAACGAGTCTCACCTGTCGGGTCAAAGTCATCAAAATAGTTAGGACAATTTTGGGATGTGAATATTCCAGCCGGGGTGTCCTCCCAGCACAACCAGCCATCCCAGTTACGATTACAATACGGACCTGGAAAAAAACAGTGTTTAGAACACGAGAGATGAATAAACACAGGAACAACGACCTACTTCTTATCGTTAGTGTCGTTTACTTGATTTGTTGTAAGGAGGATCTCGATTCATCTTCTCAAAACATTTGTACTGGTTGTCGAGGATCTTTTTTCGCACAATTTCCTGGTTCTGTTGGTGATCCACCGGGCTAACGGTGACTTCACCAGTGGGCTCCACCTCTGTGTCCCTGGAAAACTGGGCAGCTGCCTGAAAAAAGACAAATTCACTTCATCAAAATGTTTAATTTCTTATAACCAACCTTGTTTAGCAGCCATTAGGAAGCTTTATAACATGGGTGACATCTCTGCTACCCACAATGCTTTGCAGAATCTTGTCAGATTAAGTTTAAAGGTGACCTAGAATGCAGTTAATCAACAATCTAAAACAGAGCTTTGAGCCTCTAAAAGCATCAGAAATGTTCTTTAGGCTTTCATCTGTCCCAGGAGCCCTGATACAGGCCATTCTAAACCCCCTAAACCAGCCTTGCTGTGAAAAGAGCTGTTTAGCCCCTCCCACTCGGCCAGGACATGAATATGATAATGAGCTGCTTGCTGATTGGTTGGTTTCCCCAGAAGGCCTCAGACACTGGAGACATGCAGGTTTGAGGAGGCGTGGCTTCCCCTTATGACGTGTTATGGAAGACTTTCTTAGAACAGAAGTTTCTCTCTCGCCTTTTTCAACTTTCTAATTTACATAAAAAGTAGGTCACTGTTGACCACCCAAGCTGTCTTTATTCAACAACAAGGAAAATGTTGGTTTGCATTCTAGGTCCTCTATAATAATGTTGTTTTCAATGGGATTTTCCTCCATAATTGGGATTTTTATTAGTTGTTGATAGAAAACTTAAGCATAATAGAGCAACACAAGTGAGATAGAAAGGATGTAATCAGTAAAATCAAATGTAATACAAGATTTTTTTAGTAGTATACTTTCTAGTGCTGTCATGAGATAAAAATTTTTTAGATTAATTATGATCTGTAATTAATTAACCTAATTAATCTCTTTTTTAATCTCACCTACTAATGGCTGAGAAAATCCCTCATTTTGATGTATTTTTATTTAAATTCATTACATTATTGTGGCAGACTAAAAGATTAATATATAACAAAAAAACTGGCTTTAAAAAGTCATTTATTGTTTAACAGACTTCTAAACTTTCCTTTTACATCACCAAGGCAGAATAATACTGTGCTCTTTTGGGTCCATATAGAATAATCTAAATTAACACATCAAGGAACTAAAATGTTCATCTAAAATTAAAATAGACCAGTAAATTACAGTGCTGTATGTTAGCATATCAAAACTGACAGTTTATCACAAAATATTACGCTTTTTCACAAAATCTGACATGTGGTATGGCATGATAGTTAAATATAAATATAATTACATCAAATAAATAAAAATCCCAACACGTATACCAGAAAAGTCCCAGTAAAGTTATAGATTAAAAATGAGATTAACTCAATTAAAAAAAATAGTGCACTAAATGTGGCTGTAATTAATTAATCTAAATTAATCTCATAATTTGACACCCCTAATACTTTTATCTAATCATGTTCACACCTTCAGGTGTGTGTGAACTCTGCAAGTCATTAGTGTTTGTGACCGTAAGCGTGTACTGCCACACACCTATGAACTCCTAAAAGTTTTCCTCAAAAAAAAAACCCAAATCCTGCAAACAGCAAAGTGAAGGAAAAAATGGAACGACCTGGAGAAGCTTTGTCTCTGTAAACGGCTGAAGAAGCTTTGCTGTACCAGCGCGACCACATGCAGCCCATAATTTTGAGATTAAAGAAGCAGCGTGTGCAGACAGCACCATGATAAACCCTGCATTTAAAGGATTGGACCAAATGGATTAGGAAGACCACAAGGAAATAAAAAAAGAAAAAGGAAAACATCACTTGTTTTGTCCACATTTGTACAAATAATCACTAGAAGAACAAACAGCCACAAACAATTTAGCCCATTACTGCCACCTACTGGAATGAAGGGTCATATGTGGCTTCATGACTAATGCATGAGTGCACGTGTTGACATGTGGACACTAAAACACACATCACCTCCACAGGTCTTTAGACTTGATCTAGAACCATAACTACGGTATGAGTGTGTAGTTTTTATTGTAAATAACCACAAATAGCAGGTCCTACTAAAGATAAACAGTTTCAGCAGAGATAAACAACAGGAGATATTTACCCTCAGTTTCTCCTTGTGGCCTAAACACAGAGTAGAGTTGCTCTCGCCGTGAGACCACTGACCGTCTTCTCCACAGAACTGTGTTACGTTTTCTATCAACAAAATGAAAAACACGCTGCATCAATACAGAGAAAAACACTTTTCATTTGTAAATAACAGGACGTTTATAAAGCAGACCTCTTGAGTTTTTCTCACCAGCTTGTTTGAGGTCAGAATAATAATCAGGACACCTCTGAGACGCGTAGGAACCTGCCGGAGTGTCGTCCCAGCACAACCAGCCGTCCCAGTAGCGACCACAGTACAGACCTCAAGCAAACCCACAATGACAGAAACATATTTACTGGTGCTCCTCTTTCAGGAAGAACTTAACCACAGGAGAGGAGAGCAGAACACGACAGGATTTGGAGTCTTACTTCCTGATATTTGGACATCTCTCCTCTGATTGGCTAACAGCAACACGACTCTACCACTGACTCTGTTTATTCTGCATCGTTGATGTTTTATCTCCACAAATAATAATAATAATATAATAATTCATCGAATTTATATAGCGCTTTGTTAGGACACTCAAAGACGCTGCATGCACTCTCACATTCACACACTGCTGATGATGGTAAGCTACTGAGTAGCCACAGCCGCCCTGGGGTGGTCTGACAGAGGCGAGGCTGCATTGTTGCGCCATCGGCCCCTCTGACCACCACCAACAGAGGCAATTCGGGTTAAGTGTCTTGCCCAAGGACACAACGACGGTGACAGACCGAGTGGGACGCGAACCCGCGACCTTCCGATTGCGGGGCGTCCACTTAACTCCTATGCCACCGTCGCCCCAATCACTTAGAAGAACAAACACAATAAATAACACAAGCCTGGAGGAGTTCTGCTGTGTGGTGGAGTTGCTAATGCTAACGGTTAGCTTCTACAAGCCAAGACGTTCTCTGCTGTTTCCTGGACACTAAACCAACAACAGCCTCTACGCCCAATACTTCCCACTCCTTCTCCAACCATATCCCATGAATGGTCCAGTGTATACTCCTTCATCCCTGTTCATGGTCCTGGGTCCATGTCTCCTTATTTTGATTGCTTCCTTAATGCATCTTTTGCATTTTTGTTGTTCTGTGTTTATGAACAGGGATGAAGGACACTGGACCACTCATGGGACATGGTGATCAACGGAGAAGGCATGAGCAGTAGTGCTGCCCGCAGATAAACAGAGACGAAAGTGACGCCACCAACATCAGCGATACTCTGATGAAGGTGGCAGCGAGAGCTGAAACGTGAGAAAAGAAGGTAAAAACAAGCTCTATTTACTCTGTGTATAAGTGAAGAATCAGATAAGGAACACAGAATGAGCGTAACAAAGATGAACAAAATTACCTGCTTTGCTGAAGGGTGGGTCGTCTTTCATTTTACGTAGACACTTGTGTTCATTTTCATACATCTTGAGCTTCTCAGAGAAAAACAAGGGTTCATTAGGACAAACTCCTGCAAACTACTAGAACCTGCACGATGAAGCCTGATTTTACCCTCAGGTTCTTGTCATGGGCGGCTGAGCACAGAGTATAGTTGGTCCAGACTTTATTGGTCTTGGGGTGGTGAAACCACTGTCCGTCTGCTCCACAGTACTTAGACACCTTTTCTGCAAAGCACATTAAAACTAAGGGTTCTGGTGCATCATTCATACAACATTTGGTCCTTAGGGTCACCATGGTTACTATCAGTGAGACGGGCTCAAAATGAAAACACTCACAGGTGTTTATGGTAAGTTGAGCCTCAAACAAATAGTTTCTGGTGGCTGTCTTTTTTCTCATTACTGTGTAAAGGTGAAACTCTAAAATGAGAATCTGGTGCAAAAGTTCATTTATTTCAGTAATTCAACCTAAAGGGTGAAACTAATATGATAGACTCATTCCATGCAACGCCAGACATTTCAAGCCTTTATTTCTTCTAATTGTGACGATTATGGCTTACAGCTGCTGAAAACCCCACATTAAAAATCTCAGAACTTTAAATTAAATCATTAAAACAAGGATTTTAAACAGATAAATATCTGAGAAAGTATAATCATGTGTACTCAGTAGCCTACGTGGTTTGGGCCCCTTTAGCTTTTACTGAAATAAACTTTTGCACCATATTGAAGTTTCACCTGTAAGTGTGATTTTTGCCTCTGCAGCATGATGCATGATGGACATACTGCTACAAAAATTCAGCATTAATTAACAGTCGAGCCACTTAGATATATTTTCATGTATTTTTTCAACGCGATAACAGACGAGTAGCAATACAGATGTTTTAATGCTTAATCTTTGGTACTCTCAACCATTATGAAACATTTATCCACCATAGGAAGGTAGGAGCTTTGCTCACCTGTTGGGTCAAAGTCATCAAAGTAATGCGGACAGTTCTGGGAAGCGTACTTCCCTCCTGGAGTATCGTCCCAGCACAACCATCCGTCCCAGTTACGACTGCAGTGCAGACCTGAAAGAGGAGAAAAATAAAAGAAACATCTGAATCACAAAATTCATATTCATGAAGATAAGAAATGTGAAATTAAATTGAAGCCAGCATGATACCTGATTTATTATAAGGAGGATCGTTCTTCATTTTTTCAAGGCATTTTTTCTCATTTTCAAGAATAACTCTTTCGGTCCAAACTGGTGCCGTCTCCTTCACTGGCTCTTCCGCAGCATCTTTTAAAAACTGTAACTCCTTTGGGCACAAAAGGGAAATTCTGTTGATTATTTTACATAAAAAGCGTTCTTTCCAAGAAACCAAATATTAAAATACCTGTGACTTGTCCTTTAAGGCTGCTTCACAAGTAGAACCTGTCTGGACCCAGTTACCAGAGTCGTCACAATATTGGGTTACTTCTTCTGTGGTGGAAAACGGATGACATCAGAGTTTAGTCTATCGGCAGCGACTCCCCTGCAGCAGCTCTCGACTCCTGCTTTCCTAGCAGGCAGCTCTTTGTTTTCTTTGGCCGTCTCACCCGCTGTTTTTCAGCAGTAGCATCTTAGCATAATCCAAACACAGACTATCTTGGCAGCACGAAGTAACCAGGAATAATTTACTTTGGCAAACACCAACAAAGAGAATGTTTTCCACCTTTGTGGTGATTTTCTCAAGTGTTCCACGTGGAGTCTGTGAAGAATGACATCACTGATCCTGACAGCAACAACAACTGTCTGGTCCTCTCTGACAGCTCGTCAACTCTTCATCAAACAGCTGTACCCCCCCGTCCGAGGCCTCATGGCAGCAGCACAAGCTGTCAAACATCCATGAGTGGGTGGGGGGTTGCAGTTTAAGGAAGATCCCTGAAGAACAACCTCAGTGCCCTCCTGTTCCTACGCTCTCTCCACATCCATCTCTTTGACTCCGTCTTTTTGTGATTCCTCTCCTCTTTTGCCGCTCTTTTTCCCTCCTCATCCATCTCTCTGTCCTCTACCTCACCTTCCCCCTCTTCATCACGTTGCATCTCCTAAATCACCCGCGGCTCGACTCTGGATATCGTCAGCGAGACATTTACCGAGCATAATTCACGGCGTAAAAACCGTACATTGCTGTGGAAAGCAGCGACTACTGCTTACATAATCAATGTCCGCAGTCAGTTTTAACTAAATAAATGCCTGTCGTATTTCTGCCTGAATGACAGAGTACAATCTGCTAATGAGTTTTCGTGCATCTGAGTGTATAAATCTTTCATTATAGATGCCGTTTGAAGGTTGAGTCATGGAGAGTGTCACTTCTACAAAAATATATTCAGACGTGTAAAAAACCCTATGCAATAGGAATGACACATGGTGAATCAGGTTTATTTGCAATAATAACCTTTAGAAAAGGAATAAAAATGGATGAATCGAGGAAAAGGAAGCAGTTTGCTAAGATGTTGCTTTTGTAGGAAAGTAAACAAAATATCTCCGATAAAATGTTTAAAACTCACCTAAATGAATCCAGAAATCACCCAACTACAGTGATAATAAGCCTAACTCAGCAGCCGCTCTCCCATGAGCCTCGAGGTGAACATTAAAGGGTTAAAGAGACTCTAGTGTGAGGCTTCCAAAACAAGCTGGGCTCCTAAAATCACCTTAAACCAGCATTATTAAGCAAACTGAAATGCTTGTGGTGTTGGAACATGTTTTAGGTCTCCAGATCTTACACACACACACACACACACACACACACACACACACACACACACACACACGCACACACACACACACACACACGAGTGCAGCATCGGTACTTAAAACAGTCTAAACGTTTACACAGAAACCCGACCTCCAGCAGGTCTCAGGTCAGCCAGCTGGTTGTTCTACTTGAGTGCAACGAGTGCAGAACTTACCAGTTGCCTCTAGGTCAGGCTGATCTGGACAGTTTTGTGTAACAGATGTCCCAGCTGGTGTCTCAGTCCAACACAGAGACCCATCCCACATGTGGGAGCAGAATATACCTCCAGACAAAAACAGAAGACGTCTAATGACTGAAACGAGCTGACCAAAAGGTTCCTCTCTCTGGAAAAGCCTCACCTGTTCTGTTTTCTCTGGCTCTGAACAGCTCGAGACATTTGTACTGACCCCGGATCAGCGACGGCTCACGCTGCCACTTCCCAACGCTCGGGTCTGAGGTTGGTTCACTTCCTGCTGTCGCTCTGATCTGTAGAGGGAAGAGATGAACTTAGAAGATTCCGAGCACAGAAGAGAAATTAGATCAGATTATGCTTCTCTTTAAAAGAGTAGGACGTAAGAATGACATCATGTGGTCAAATGTGGGTACTGCAGCCCTTAATTCTAAACAAACTACAGATCAGGGTGTTTTACGGTAGGGAGCACTTACTACACATACTACGGTAGTTTATCTCCACTATTACAGGCTAGGGTTAGATATTGAAGTTAAAAATAATACGTATTGTACCTTTAACAGACACAAATAACAGTTTAAAATGTAGATCCCGCTTGAATGAAGGTGTGCATCTATAAATATGTGGTCACAATGTCTTGCTGGTCTTCCTCTGAGTGTGTTACTCATTAAAATGTGCACAAAAGGAGAAAAGCAGCTGGTTTTCTCCAGATGAATCCTAATTCTGCTCTGTTGTTTGTGTTTGGAGGAAGAGTTCAAATAAAAAAAGTGCTTGCTGTGTGAAATGCTGATTTAGATCACGCTGCTCACTGAAGGATAAAGAAAGCAGATTGCTGTGACTTATCTTTTTCTTTCTCTTTGATTTTTGGCTGAAAATTAAGCCTCTCTGAGTGCCAGGCTTACGTATTTGCATATCATGAATGGTTTGAGGAATACTTTGCCTGGATTGTGTCCACATGTCTTATCACATCTGAGAAGCACGACTCCATCAGTCAGAAGAAGATCAAAATACTCTTACCTTCCCTCTCTTAAAAGTGAGAACCGACGTCCCGTGTAGCAGTTTAGCAGCCGTACATATGATGTCACTCCAAGCATTGAAGTAAATGACGTCATACATACGACCACCAGGCCACCACCAATAAACAAAAGATATCTTCTGTTTTTCTTCAAAAGCACGTCCAGGCTTTCCTCGTGTATCACCACATCTATCAAAGCACCATTAACCCTTTAGCTGCTAGAGCATATTTCACCCCTCATAGTTTATTGAAGTATGAGCTGAAGCTAAGTGAAGAATATCTATTGAATTTAAAAAAAATTATGCAGATGTTTGAATGAAAAGTTTAACATTATTATAGATTTTTTTATTATATTATATTTTAACATAATTTATTATGTTATTTTATTTTATTTTATATTATATCATATTTTTTTATTTTATTTTATAATATTTTATATTATATTATATTATTATATTATATTATATTATTTTATATTATATTACATTATATTATTTTATTTTTTTAGAATATTTTATATTATTTTATCTTATTTTATTTTATATTATAATATATATTATATTATTTAATTTATATATTATATTATATTATATTATATTATATTATATTATATTATATTATATTATATTATATTATATTATATTATAATGCCCCAGGTATCAATAAACATTAATCACAGAAATTCACATTTCTGATTTTTTATCTATTACTTAACAAGGTGTGGAAATGTAAAATTCTGTTGTAAACATAAATTATTCCCAGACCTTTAATTTGTAAACCTGCCATCATCTAAAACAAATCTTAGCCTAGTGAACTAGACCAAATTCTTGCTTTGCAGGCTTGCCAGGCTAAACAAATCTAACTCTAATACCTTCATTTTTGAATTGCTGTGTGTTTAATGACTAAATGTGCCACCAGATATGATTTATGGTTCTTAAGTGTGTCGCTGAGATGTTTGATTGATCATTAGAACAAGTGCATTAGTCTTATTAATGTTGTTTCTCACTGTTAATGTGCTAGGATGCAGCCCCTCTCAGCTGTGATGAATGGAGAGAAACCTCAGATCAGTTTTAGATCATTTAGGGTTGTGTGTGTGCGTGTGTGTGTGTGTGTGTGTGTGTGTGTGCGTGGGTTGTTGGCGAGGGCCACAAATCAACATTTGTTCTGAATTCACATTTCCACTGCATTCATGTAATATAATTTCTTATGCTTTGTGTAAGACAGTATTTATTTTAGATGCACATTATATGATAGGGAACACAAAAAACGTCTAATTTATACTTTTTAATTTCCAAATTAGCCAAGAACTTGCATCTGTGATGCATTTTCCCTCTATTCTGTAGGTGATGATAGCCCTCACTGTAACAGCGCATTTAATTAGACTCTGCATAACAACACGATAATGTGCACAAGATTTGCATTTTTATTTTTGTGTTGGTCTCCAGACCTGTAATTTTACAAAAGCATGAAGCAATCACACAAAGAAACAAATGCAAGCCTGAATCTTTTCTCTTAGCTTCCCCAGCACAGCTGAGATTATTAAATAGTCCTTATGGGTAGTGGAAAATGAGATTTTTTTGCTGATGAATAAAACCTCTGAACCACAAAGTATCACATGTCCATTTAATGCATAACTGAGGGTGAGAAGTTTACTTCACAGTGACTCCTGAGAATTAAAGTGTGAGCGTTAAATAGGAGCTTACCAGCAGCAGAAACCAAACGGTCCGAAAGCAGCTCTCAAACCTCATATCTTCCACTCGCAGGTAAATCTCTGCAGAGAGACGGAGAAGAAAAGAAAGTTAAACCTATTAGAGAAACCGTTTGTCTGCCATGAGAGTGACTGAACAAACATTTGGCTGTTTCAGATCAGCTTTCCAGGAGAAAACACCCACAGTTTTTGGACACTTCACACTTCTCTCTTTGTGTCTTTAAAAACAAGAAAATAGACAGTTTGCCAATCTGCATGTGAAACGACAGCATGGAAGAGTAACGTTAAATTGTGGAAGAAAGAAGAATGAAGAAAAACAGAGACGGAGTCAGACTGAAATAGTTATGGCCATTAATCAGCTTGCTGGTGCAAAGCAGCAGAGGCATGAGAGCTGAGAATTCAGCCCAGGTCTCTTTGGCTGGAAGACCAGCTGCTGGAAGACTCCAGAACATAAAGATAAAAGCAGCAATCTGGCTCGTGCACGCTCACGGCAGCCCAGGACTGTTCTGCAGGACGACATGCATGATGAGCATGTTCTTTCAGTCACTTCCAACAGTTATTGATGACTTTTGTTTGGCTTCAGAGAACACTGATGGTAGAACACTCATCTGTAGGAGCACAAATAAACCTGGAACCACACACTAGAATGCTCTCCAAGAGTCTTTTCATTCGTTCTGCAACACAAACTATCTTTAGATTCTGAAGTGAACGGAGAAACACAATCACTGGAATGCCATAGATGAACAACTATAAAGTAGAGGTGCACCGATTGCAGCTTTTTGCCGATCACCGATCTTGAGAAAAACCTGAGATCGAGTCCGACAGATCGGTCGGCCGATCTATCGGTGCACCCCTATTATAAAGTCTTTTCCAACATGTCCTTTGGAGTTTATTTCAAAGAAAAAATGAAAAACAAGCAATAATTCCAGGAGTAATATCACATCCAGGATCCAAGATGCTCTTCAATAATGATAAATATATATATAATATATATATTTATATATATATATAATAAATAATAATACATTTCTGCTTGATGCTGGGAAAATGATTGGTTCAACCTTAAGGTTGCTTGATTATGGATAATTATTTTGTTCAATGTTCAAATCATGAATTTTTAACACAATTAGTTAGAAAACATTACAGAGTTCACGTTTTAATGAGACTGCAGTCACCCGTGCATGTCAGCAGGAGAGTTGTGCAGATAGTGGTGATTTAAACTTACAAGAGAACGGAATATGAAAGTAGAAGGCCTTTACAGTCTCAGCATCATCAAAATGCACAAACCTGTTTGTTATTTTTCTAACAGCAGACATTAGTCTGAAACACATTTAGACATGCATTAAACTCAGTGGACCTGTCACATGAAAATGTGCTGCTATAAAAGTAGCGAAGAGCCCAATTGCTACAATGTCTGAGTGCCACTGAGACTCACAAAATAGCAGGTAAAAAACCACAGAAAGATGGATAAATAGTGGTTTATGATGCATGTAAACAATATAACGTCATTATTTCCATTATAATCCCACCTGCATGTGTTTGTTGGACATAGCCAAAGACTGTGAGGTGAATTCACCTTTTTGTTGATTACAATGTTTGTGTGATCATTTCACAGTGATACAGAAGTTAAAACTACACATGATAAACATGATTAAAAAAACTGAGATGAATCAGACATGAGGATGCGCTGTGGTGTAGCACAGATCAGTTCAGTTAAAGGAGCACTTTGCAGTTTTTTACTTATTTTTAGCACCCCCTAGTGTTCGTTAACGAAAGCGAAAGTGAAACTTATCTCCTCGCTGTGCGTTCCTCTTTTTAACACCTTAATCTAACTGCTGGAATGTCTCCTCAGCCTTCATTAGTGTCTACAGGAGCGGTTCATCACTAAATCAAACAAATCAGCTGTGTTCATGATCTAAATCATCCAGGAAACGTGCTGGAAGCAGACTGCAGCAGCAGGCATGTCAGCTCCTTTTTTCTAAGTCCAGCAGGGAGCGGCCCGCCACTCTGAAGTTGCAAGTGCTGTATTCTGGCCACAGAGGCAGTGGGGGTCTGAATAACATTTCATTAACCCTGTAAAGGGTCATTTTAGCACATACTGGCTCAAGAAAATTATTTAACAATATGAAAAAGTTGCATTGTTTATAGGAAACATGATTTACTCTGTCAGACAGAAATAAAATCACATGACTCGAGCTGCTGCTTGTTTTTAAATACGATTTCAGCAGAACTATTAGCGGCTGCTGCTTGTCTCTGTTGTGTGTGTGCCGTCTTTACACAATAATTATCATTAAACCTGTTTTGTTAAAGAATAAAAAAACTATGTGACAATATAGATGTCATTTTAGTGGGTAATTATCTCTGAATGGACTAAAAGTGGACATTCAGCTTGTTAAACAGCTTTATTAAAGTCATGAATTTAGAATATTAATAGCGAAGAGGAACCAAAGAGAGCTGTATGGATTAGAAAACTGCCTCCAGGAAAATCAGATATTTTAAAATCATTTCCAAAGTCACTGTGGAGGATCACATCATTTGATTTTCACCTGATAACCTCTGGCTGGCCATGCTGGTGAGAGGATGAGTTTGTGTGAAAAGGGAACGTTCCACATTGTAGCACAGCTACAAACTCAATTATTCCACCACTGATCAGACTGGTGAAACCAAACAGAATTAATCTAAAGTTATCTTAAAACAGAGGATGTGTGTTTCAGATATGTAGCAGCCCCACTAAAAGCCTCGATGAGGCTCCTTACCCTTTTATCTGCTGGGTAGGAATGGGCCATGATATATTATTTTCTTCTGTTCATGTCAAAATGACTGTTTTTGAACAATCTCACATACCAGATGAATTGCAGCAAATACTTCTAACGGGTGTGGAAGGCGCAAATAAAGGTTGATTGATTGATTGATTGATTAATAAACGGGACAAACAGCTAAAACTGCAAAGGGAAATTTGTTCAAACTAAATCACAGGAGATGTCCAAACAGTTTGGAAGCCTGTGTGTTCATCATGTGTTAAAAAACAAACAGGGAATGAGCGTTAACGAGCTATTAACGCAGATATGACTTCACTGTCGCCCAGAATATTTTACGGAGGATGTTTTTCTGCTCAGCATCAGACTCCATAAACCCAAACCAGGTTTCAATAACCAACATTACCTCATCTTCTTGTCATCCACTCGCTCCGTGCTGCAGCTGCAGGAGCAGCAGGCGCTGCATTCGTCCAACATTCATGTGCAGTCGCGGTTGGACGGTAGAATCAAAATCTCTACCGGTGGCTAAATGTATATCATATCAACTGTGCACCATTATACCGTGCATTACTGCTGTTGGGTATTAAAAATCCTACATGATGATGTTAAGCTGGACATCAAAGATTAAAAATAAAAGCATTGTGGGGAAGTTTTTACACTAGATGCAGATCATTTGAAGCCCTTTATACACCTCCACCACCATTACTAAAAGTGCACTTTGGTGTCGTTCTAAAAAGAGGATTTTAGCATTAAAAAAGGAACTTGTTGTCCCAACAAGACACTATTTGATTCCTGTGAAAGCCCAGGTGCAGCTGCAGGGCCTGAGCACCTATCAGTCAGTGATTTGCACTCGGCATTGAAATAAGAGGACATCTGTCCAACAGCTGGAGCTTTGCTAACACTCAATCATGCACAAGGACAATGAGCCCATCTGCAAGTATGAAAAAGAAAAAGAGCAAACTGCAACATGATTCAGATGTTGAGCGAGCGGCATAAACGTGTGCCGTCCTAGTTGGCACCTCTGCTGATCGTCACTTAATCAAGTCATTTGTAGCTCCTGGCTTCATATGGAAGCGCTGAGGGTGTTTATGATGTTCCACACGCTGCTTCTGCGTTGACTGTTTTTCTAAATAAACAAATTACAGTGTAAATACCTGATATAGGTATTTTAAAGGTGTTCACACGGTTTCACTCTCACTGGTATGCAATAAACAAGACTAAAATAGCATTGAGAAAAGCTAAGGACGTGTAGGAACTGGGATTATTTAGAATTATTAATAATCTGAGGAACATTTCAACAATGCCACATGTTCATAAATATATGTCAAAATGGGACGACAGCCCTATAAGCAGAAGGTTGCAAGTTTGAGCCCCGCTCAGTCTGTGGCAGTCGTTGTGTCCTTGGGCAAGACATGGCCTTGTCTGCTGGTGGTGGTCGGAGGGATCGGTGGGGCTGTACCACAGCTGTGGTTCTGTCAGTGCACCCCAGGACAGCTGTGACTATGATGTAGCTCATCACCATCAGTGTGTGAATGTGTGAATGACTGTGTTGTAAAGCACCTTGGGGGGTTGTAGAACCCTACAGCGCTATATCAAATTCTAGCCATTTACCATATGTCTACTGCACATTATAAAGGCCACTGAGTGTGAGGAGGAGACTTTTTCCACCATTATTATGTATTTCTGTTTAACCTGTAAGCTCCACCACTCCTAACATGGACCCTGGAGTATTTTCTGGACATGATTTGAGCAGCATGGGGTGAAGAATGTGCAGCTCATTAGGACACAGCGTCCCCGCGGAGAAGATGAGGAGAAGACCACGGTGCCAAGTCTGATTTTTCTGCAGTAAAAGCTGAAGATCCAGAGGATGCTTGATCATTTATTTGTTGGAGACTTTAACCATATTAATTACCACTAAATCTCTTTTGAGCAGTCAGATATTTAATTTGCTTTATCATTCAGCAAATCTCTCGACACAGTAAAGCTGTATGTTCATGTGGTAAACTACAGATTGTTTCTGATTTGTTTTCCCTCTGTGCTTCTTCTCCTCTTCAGAGTTTCCTTTCATCCTGCCCTGTCCTCCTCGCATCAGTCTGACAACAATAGACAGAATCTCGCTTCTTTCTCTTCTTGTAGTAAGTGATCACAAGGCTGCTGCCACAACAAATCTATTCTGACTTTCCATCAGAGATGGAGGAGGTGGCCAGTCGGATTCAGACCCCATCACTCAGTCCTGATCTGGCTGCATGATCATCCAAAGATCTGCTGTCATATAGTTGTTGGCTAAAAAGCAAAATGTTTGCACTTGTTTACAATTTAGAAAATCTCCAAGCTAAACTTAGCAAGAGGTCAAAGTATCCCTTCTTTAGAAGGTCCTAAAGGTGTTGAACACTCGTTTAATCAAAACATTTGCAGTGGTCTCTAGTAGGAATGAATGCCTTGTAAGTTGTATTCTAAGGAAACAAAGCTCCGGTGCGCCTGTTTCAGGAACTAGAAGTGAGTCACATCAGAGTTAGGCTTCAGACGACAGGATTAGGAGTCTTATTTCCTGATATTCTGACATCTCTCCTCTGATTGGCTAACAGCAACGCGACTCTACCACTAATTTTTCAATGTTGATGTTTTATCTCCACAAATAACACAAGCCTGGAGGAATTCTGCTGTGTGGTGGAGCTGCTAATGCTAACGGTTAGCTTCTAATAGCTGAGACATTCTCTGCTGTTTCCTAGACGCTAAACCAACAACACCATCGTGAGTCCAGATGGGTGAGTTCATGAATGTTAAGTGACAGTGTGATGTCACACTGTCAGGATTTTCTAATCCTAGAGTTTCACGATCTATTTTCTATCAGAAGCTAATGCAGGAGATAGGTGTAGGAGACTATTTTCATGAAAAACTCAGAGTGACTGATTATAATCAGAAAGAATCATTAAAAATGGTTTCCAGTGTTGCCCAATTCACATGAGAATGAAATGCAAAAAAAAAAAAAACTTGCAATTGCAGCAAAAAGTACTAGACTGGTCAGGAGATGAAAAAAGTGGATATGATTTCAAAAAATTTTTCATTTGAATAAAAATATTACATAATACAGCTTTAAAAGATTAAATATATCATACAATTTTCCAAAATGATATAAAAATTCTTAAAAATTAAAGTATAAG
Organism: Aphyosemion australe; assembly: GCA_006937985.1. Lineage (NCBI taxonomy): Eukaryota > Metazoa > Chordata > Actinopteri > Cyprinodontiformes > Nothobranchiidae > Aphyosemion > Aphyosemion australe. The sequence continues at coordinate 2,185,610 of SSNS01000020.1, read as the reverse complement.
ACTGAAACTGATGAACTGATGATGCATCTTTTAAAAATGTTAATTATTTTTTGCTTTGCTTTTACACAAACTGTCCACACAGTCTGGGAAATTTCAAACCTTCTGCCATCACATCTTGGCACCTCACACACAGCCTGCAGAGTTGTGTGTGCTGCAGCTCTTTGTGTATTCAGGCTAAGCAGCTAAAGGCTGAATCAATTAAAGGCCTGGCATTCCTTTAGGGACTGCATATCAGCCGCCGCCTTTCATGCCAGAGCTGTAAACAAAGATCATCTTGTGCAGTGAAAGAATGGCACTATTGCTATTTTGGTCAAATTTATAAAACAACAGCTTGGTGGCAAAGTTTGATATTGTGCACTTGCAGTATATGTTGTGAATGTGAATGACTCTTAAATATTATAACAGTAAATCTGAGCTCAGAATCTGTTAAACCTGCAGAGTTTTAGCCTGATTTTGTGTTTGATGATGTTGACGTGCTGTGGTGGCCATATTGACTCTGGAAGGTAATTAGTGTCATCAACGTTGACTTTCTAGGAATTAAGCTTGGGTTATGCTTGATGCATGTACATCAGGCCAAGATGACTTTTGCAGCGTTTATACTTCCTGCGGCTCGTCCCTGCTGTGAGCCAATATTCTCCCAGACTGTAGGGGGCAGCATAGGGCTCCACGGCATGCATACAACACACAACAGCCAGTCTACCATGTTTCTTCGCAGGGCCGTCCGCGTAGTTAGAAAATTTCCTAGGCGCGCGGTGCGGAAACTTTGGGCCGCACGGAGGGGTGTGGTTCCTTGAAATGACGTAATTTGGCCGCTAGGAGCCGTGCGGACCTCGCAGATGCATCAAGCATAAACAAAGCTTTAATCAACATCAATTGAGTGGTTCATAAGATATTTGTTAACAGTACTGCAAAATCTTTTTGCTTTTTATCAATAGGCAACAATACAATTAATGCCATCACAGCTTAGTTATGGGAGGAGCTAGCTGCGTCCAGGATGGGTCTTCTGTAGCGGTTTGTGTTGCCTTGTAAGATGTTCTCTGGGGAAAAGAAGCTCAGATGCTCCTGTTTCAGGACGTAGAAGTCAGCTGGAGGAGAAAGTAGCTTCAGACGGCAGGATCTGGACTCTCATTTCCTGGTATTCAGACATCTCGCCTCTGATTGGATAACAGGAACACGACTCTACCACTGACTCTGCTCTGCAACATCTCCACAAATAACACAAGCCTGGAGGAGTTCTGCTGTGTGGTGGAATTGCTAATGCTAATGGTTAGCTTCTACTAGCCGAGACGTTCTCTGCTGTTTCCTGGACGCTAAACCAACAACAGCCTTCCCTGTCATGAGTCAAGATGGGTGAGTCCATGAATGTTAAGGGACAGTGTGATGTAGATCTGTCAGGCTTTTCTGAATTTCGTGTTTTTTGGTTTATTTTTTGTCAGAAGCTAATGCAGGAGATAGGTGTAGGAGACTATTTGGATGTTCAGCCTGCATGAAAACTCAGAGTGACTGATCATTTTCAAATATAATCAGTAAAAAATGGTTTCTCAGTAAACTTGGTCTTTAAAACCCTTCTTCTCCACTGTGTAAAGAAGTCATGCTCAGGTCAAGTCTGTCTCTCAGAGCAAGCATCCTGGTTGTCAAGGTAACGAGTCCCATGTGATTGCTATAAAACCACTGCTTCTGTCTTTCAGTCATCCAGGAAAGACCAGAGACATCAAGCTCCTGTTTTTACACAATAAATTATTTTAAAAAGGAAAATGTGAAACTATATCTGCAAAGTTCTCTTTTCACTTAGAGTGGGATCTTTTTACACTTCCTTTTTTGGATGAAGACAGCTGATTTTTTGTCCACCACAGCATTATTGTGGTCATTTCAACACATTTGGAACATGTAATGAGTTGTAATGACCTTGTGAATCCATTCCTGTGAGGTGGGATCAGATAAAAGCTGCAGGACGCCGAGGTCTAAGCCACATTTCCATGTTTGAGGAGAAAATTATAACTGATGAAAGCAGTGAAAAGCTCTGCAGCTCACGTTTTATCACCTTTGTAAAAATACCAAATGTAGCAATTTTCCATGACTGTGTGGTGAAAAAAAGGAAATGCTTGTTTTGTTTCCTCGCCACACTTTTAACAACCGAATTCCACTTTTCTCTGCATTCTCGTCTCCTCTGGGGACGAATTTTTTACATCCATATATCTTCTGCTGCTTTAATCTCCTTCTTCTCTCACCTCGTTATTCTGTATCTCCCTGTTCCAGTCCCTACTGTCCTCACTCCGACTCCCTTTATTTCCGTGCCTTCGCTCCCCTCTAAACCTTACGTTTTCTCCTCCCTTTTCCAGCAACATATTCAAGGCTTTTCTCCAGACTCAAAGAATTAATCAGCTGCAGCACAGGCTTTAAAATGTCAAAGGTTCCTGGAATAAGAATACTTATTTTTAGCTTCTTGTGCATCCCTCTGCCTTATTAAAACATCTGCTTCAATGCTAATATTAATTCCATTTAAAACAGAAAGCAGGTATTCTCTCACACCTGGTTTGTGTGGAACAATCCTCCACCCCTAAATATCGGTGAGAAGGAGTTTATAGATTCTAAAAGTGCATTTCTCAAAAAAATGCATTTCTCTTCTTGGATAGGAGTGATTTAATGGTATAAATCAGCCAACAATAAAAAAAAGAAAATGATTGTAAAACAATATTTACGCAGGTCACTTACTTTATATTTGAAGCCAAACATCAGTGTGAGATTTTAATGATCTTTGTGTGTCACTGGCAGGTGTTGTGCCACAACCCCTTGCTTTGATGCGTTAGCATGAATGTTTAAAGTGACATTATGTAGTTTTTACCATTAATCTCTGGAAATATCATTGAAATGTTGTTGAAAATTAATTAAATGATGCCCAGTTGTTGAAAAATATTGGCGGCTTTGTAACATAACCATAAAAATCTCGTCTAAAATACATCGGCGTGGGTCTAAGTCTCTGGACGACGCCATATTAGACGCAATGTTTCCTTCTACGGGAGCCCGTGAGGACAAAACTCATTTACAGATTTGTAACAAGTGGTTACAAAACATTCGTCATTCATAAACGTTTTAAACATTTACCCAGCCAGCACACCTAGGTGGGCTCCATATGGAATATATATGGGCAAGCCGAATGGGTCCCACCAGGGTTTGTCTGCGGTTTCCACGGTGGCCCCACAGTGATTTGCCCAGAAAGATTTTTGCCCACAGAGATTTTAATGGGCCCTACATGGGTTTTGAGAGGGTTTGACTCAAACACCAGATCATTAAAATCTTTGTGGGCAAACCCTGGTGGGACCCATACGGCTTGCCAATATATATTCCATATGAGGCCCACCTAGGTGTGCTGGCTAGGTACCTCTTTGCTCGGTAATAGTGATGATGTGCTTGTCATTTTGTCGGAGGTTGAACAATCTGACAAAATACTCATCAAAAATTGCGCTCCCAGGGATTTTTGACCCTAATGGCCATCCGTTGGTAAGGTCTTACTTGAACACAAAAATACAGCTTGCTAGCAATGATTTAGGTATGTACTGCCCCCTATCGCCAAGAAAAATACACACCGTCACTTTAATTGCTCACCTATTTTCATCAGTGTCTGTGGAAAAATCTGGAAGTGAAGACTCAGGAGCCACAGAGACTAAAGGATATTCAAATCCACCAAAAGGAAAATCTGCAAAATCGTAACTTTGACATGATTTGGTTTCTGTTAAAAGACCAGCTGTTGGCAAGTATAGAAATCACGTCCCTGCATTCTATGTGTACAGTTTGAAAGAGACTTTATTCAGCACAAGCACTCATGACTATCCCCGTGACATCTGCAGATTCAGAAAGGTGCTTCACGGAAGCGGACCAAGTCATTCCTTCAGAATAAAAGGAGAGGGGACGGACCAAACACAAGTGCTGTTGTCTGTTGAGCAGGAGTTCATCAAAAGTCACCTGACTTCATTGAAATGGGGGAAACTGCTGTCTTGGTTCTCGACAAGCCTGCATCTAAAAAAAAGACTTTTGGCATCTTTGTTGCAACAGTCACATCAAGACCATTGGTGCGCTTGGGTGACCAGCTAAAGAAACTGGCTAAACCACTCACATCAGAAAAGAAAACCGCCACTGCTGGTGTATAAGAAGCTTGCTGCATAATCAAATCCAGTCAGTGTGCGGCCACGGACCGGAGCATTTTATACGTCTCAGCAATGAGCTTTTCTTTGTCACTGTTGGAAAAACGACCATTCAGACGTTTCATGACTACTATGAATCAGATGTTGCACTCGAGAAGAGAAGAAAACTCATAAAAACGTTCCTCCACTGCAGGGGTGTCAAACTCAAATGCACACTGGGCCAAAATGGAAAAAATGGGATGAATTTGTGGGCAAAACTCAATTTTTCTTGAAAAATCCAAATATGTTGAACCCTTTCACATGGAAACAATGACCCTTGTTGTGATTTGGTGCTATATGAATAAATAAATAAACTGAATTGAAATAAGCTTTAGTTTTGCATAAACAGTGAATCTGGAATAAAAGGTTAATATTATAAACACACGAGCAATTAAATTTAAAATAAATCCATCAGTGGTTTTTGGTTCTTATTGTGTTTTTCTGCAGCCTTTTGACTTCCTTTCTTACTGGAAATCATTTTTCACAGGCCAACGACAAAAAATAACTATGTCCTTCAGTGAAAATGCAACCTTTAAGCTGTTAGCACTCCATGCCTTGGAGTAAAAAAGTGTATAAAAACAACATGATTCAATCTCGGTTTGCTACCCTCTGATTTACATGGGTTCAAGCCAGATAACGGGCATCTCTTGGCTGTAAGTGCATCAATATCTGGGTTAGGCTCAAGGCTGAGGAAGGTGTTCATCAGTGAGACGATTCCTGTGTTTTTTTGTTCATCTTCGTAAAAGAGGACATTTCTTACATCGGTTTGTGCTGCTGAACATGGAGAGCAGCTAGGGCACAGAGTTGGGTCAGTGTGTCGGGGAGGAAAGATGGAAACTGTGCAACACCCACAGAGTCGACTTGACGATGTCAGTATTCTGGAGTTCATTCAGCTCTGTTGTGTTTCCTAAAACACATTGCTGTACAATTATTATACTCATGTTATGTTGTGTATTCATATATTTATATTTTAAAGACTTATTTGTCCATGAGAAAGGTCGCCAACTCTGCTTTCATCTACGTCCTCAAACGCTTGTGCACGCTCTGATTGACATCTGTACGTAAGAGGATGTTTAACGCTATTATTGGCTAATGCTGAGTGGCGCTCAGTTCAAATTGCATGAAGTTCTACAGGACGGGGGATGGGCTTAGCCAAAAAAAATGACGTACTGCCTACATTATATAAGAGTACATCAGTGGCGGCTCGTCCATAGGGGGCGCTAGGGCGCCGCCCCACCACTCACAGGAAGGAGAAGAAGAAGATAGGAATCACAAAATATATTTAAAAAAAACATAAAAAGTGAACTAAACGATCTATACACACCATATGGACTAAGTGCTGTGTGTAATCTGTGTTTAATAATGTTTTTTTTTTACTTTTAACACGGCCGAATCGTCGACGTACTTGTCACGTGTCCTCTCGCGGGCGCAGCAATCTTTACCATTGACTTAATATGGGCTAACTGGCGCATGTGCAGTGGGTCCCCAAACCGTCCACAACGAGAAAGAATAGGAGAGCGGTTGGTCGCATCTTTTAGCGATCGTCGCCGCCTCACCGGGTGAATTCTGCTCAGACCAGGGGGAGGAGATCGCTGATTGGTCGGGTTGTTCACCCCGCCCTAAGGGGAAAACTTTCCACAGGCTGGCACAGTGTGGCTCCATCTGTGCCAATTTGTCACGGCAGCAACACACTACTTCCACTGAATATTTTTTTGTTGTCCAACCTTTTAGCCATCTTTGCTATAATTGTGAAATCATCAGTGACAAATAAAGTTAATTGCTTCAAAACCTGACGTAGCAAATGCTACTAGTAGGTTCCAAGGTGTGAAACCTCAGCCAATCGAATTGCTTGTTGTTGAGTTTTTTTCAGCTGGCTGGCTTTCGTGTTAACCAATCACAGGGAGAGAATCCACGTAAACAGGAAAATGATGAATGCGGGCGGGCAAACTCTTGTCTTTGGCAAAACAATGCCAGCAAACAGTCTGATCAGCTAAGCTTTTACGTTGGGATGTAGAATTTCACGAACCGAGTGGATTATTTTTACTACACCACACGGATTATGGCCATAACCTGCAGGTAAGCCTCATTTTAGCTTTTGGCTTCAGGAAATAGCATGCTGCCTCGTTAGCTAAGTTAACTAAGTGGTACTTTTTGTTTGTGAGTCTGGGCTTTAATCTAAACGCCGGCTGCTTCTGTGAATATCTTGCGTTGTGTCACTGTGTGTTTTTCTGGATACGTGTAGCGTCTATTTTACGGCCTCACGTTTATTTACAGCTTATGGGTGTTCTGTTTGTAGAAAGTGGATTCTATTGATTAGATTTAGCCTACTCCCCTTAAGCGTGTGTGCAGTTTGTGTAATATATGGGTGAATGGATGAATGTTTTTGTCAAAAACATGCTTAATATATTCGAAAACCTTTTGAATAACTTTGTTGCCGGAAGCGCTACTGTGACCGTCAGTTGTGTGACGCTGATGCTTAAGAATCAATGGTAATTTTGCGTCCCCTAGTGGTGATATGTGGTTAGCGCCCCACCCAAAATAAAAGTCACCGGCCGCCACTGGAGTACATGATAAGACTTTCACTTTCATGGACTTCTAAAACATTTTACATAATTGCTGAAAGGGAGAAAACTCCAGATTGCAGCTTTAACAATCTTGAAAGGTGTCTAACAACCAATTAGCATCTTTGTGAATTTCTGCTCCTTCTTTAACCACAAAGTAGCAAGAACACGGTTACTGGTGATGCCAGCTATTAGAGAAGCTGTATTAAGCTGACTCTGCCAAGCTTAGTGAAAACACTTGATTTATACCTGATCTCTAATGCCAAGACATCCCACACACTTCCCCTGCCAGACCAGGAACAAATTAGATGAGCAGCCAGGACAGAGATGAGGGATTATGACGGCAGATAAATAGTGGAAACATGGACAGTCGGGCTAAAAGCCCCTCTTGGGTGTATTCTCAGCATAGCAGCCGCAGCTTACGGGGTTGCTGGATGGATCTTGAACTACTGAGTCATTGGGCAAGCTTTTGAACCCCCACATATCCTCATCAAGCTTACTGATGTACAACTGTTAAAAAATAATTACTATAGTATCTAAAAAGTGCCACAGTGTGATCCTAAATGAGGTTAAAACAGAGTTTATAAACTGTCAGTTTGAGCATGCTTTAAGATTGGATTCACAACCTAAATCTGAAACTTTTGTAAAAATGAGAAAATAAGTGAGTAAAAAAATACAAAAGTAAACCAAAAAGTGATAAAGACATAAAAATACCTCATAAGTTAATAAGATAAGTTCTAGAAAAGTCTAGAGTTATTAATAAATTCACTATTTTATACCATACACACTCTTTCCCTCCAGTAAAAAGCATAAAAATCTTTCTTTAGCACAACCTGCAACACAATTTGAATGAAGTAAGAATGACTGACATCCAGTGGTCATATCAGGGTACTGCAGTCAATTTTTATAAACAAAAAGTCACTTTCTCATTGCCGTTCCATGAGTTTCATGGATGTGCCAGTTTCATATCAGCACCAGAAGATTCTCGATGACAAGCAAAGACAAGTCATACACAGTAAGTTGATAAATACATCGTCATATCTGGTGTTAGCACTCTTGGGGGTTTTATGGTAGGGAGCACTCACTACACTGATTACGGTAGTATGCCTCCAGCATTAGAGGATGTGGGTGTTTGCCATCTTGCTTGTAGTTCTGAATGACTCATTAAAGGAAGTAAAACGCCACAATTGAGTCATTATTTACTTCACACATACATTTCACTGTAATAACTCCCCCAGCCAGCTGTTTTGTGATTATTTCACTGTAGAATTCTTACACATCATTTAGAATCAGTCGTCATTCATGCAAACAGCCGGGCGGACTAAACTCAGCTCTGATTAGAGATTTCTAAACTTCAGCTGATTTGCATGTAGGTGATTAATTCAGACTAACGTGGTTCCCTCCCGAGAGTCGCTGCTGCACGCGGTGATTTAAGGCTTGGCTTTACGCTGACATCATCTCCCGTGAGATCCCGTTATTCTGAAATGTCCTCCAGACCCGCCGAGTCTCAGGGAAGCTAAAAACATTCAGCTCACTTAAAACTTTCCATCGCCAGGAGACAAAAGGTGTGTTATTATAAAACAAGTCTGAGTCAATCATTGTGTTCCACGCAAAACCTCTCAGATGTGCTAATCTGAGGATTCTCATTTGGGGTTTCCTAACAGGAAGCGAGACCGCTCAGCTGTGTTTATTGAATGTTCCGTTATGTAATCACCTGATTAATAATCTCTCCGTCTGATACCAGCAAACAAAAGAGTTTGTTTACGAATTACGAGCTTTGTTCTGTTAAATGAGCCTCCCTGACAACGACACCCTCCCTCTAGTTTTCTGTTTATTGTCTGACGTGAGGAACGTCAGCCTGCGAGAGCAGCTTCAGGTGCTAGAAGAGTTGCTGATTAAAGGGTTTTTATTTTCAGACGGATCAAAGACCTTTAATTTAGCAACCTTTGCTTCCACCAGACGTTTCATTTCCTCTCTACTTTCCACTGAGAGTGTATCTCATCTGTCACCCTAACCAATGACATTTGTTTGCCTCATTTCCTAAAATGAGCCAGCGGAGGACAAACGGTAAATGCAATACGACCTCTGTCAAACTGGGGTTATACAATAGGTTTATTTACCTTTTATTTGTGAGATAACACAAACCTGAGAATAGACAGAAGGTTCTGTTTTATCTGACCAAACCAAATGCATTGCAGGCATTCCTCACTCAATTTCAAAGCTATTTTCCCTTTTTTACATCTATTTCCCTTGAAATCCATCCAGGTGTTTCCGCTCTGTTACTCGATACGCTTCACCTCCCCGTACTGAAACATTACATCCAGTTACCTGTGTTTTATTTGATGCTATAACAGAAAAAAGGAAACTGAGCAACTCAACAGCGATGCTGCAAACCTGCACAGGAACACCCCCACATGGGTTTAAATACTCACATTTCTCTCTGATCTTAAACGGGAGCATACATCAAGCTTAAAATATCTGTAATAAATAAAAAACTCTAAATACCTTTTATACAACAAACCGACATAGAGAACCTGCAGCAGGAGGAAGCCTGAATGCTGTTATAAAACATCTAAAACCAGCATAAAGGTGACTTTCAGCAGCGAACTCCCAACAGACAAGAGGACATGTTGCTATACAGAATATAGATGAGACTGTAAGCTATTCAGTGACATTAACAAAATCATTATCAGGACATTATTTGTTTAATTTTTAAAGCAATTTAACCAAGCCAAGTGGGATTTACACTGTAGATCCCCCCAAAAATGTCCGTCTTTCATTTTAAACCACAAACGTAGACATTAAAGGTCAAGATCACTCATTTTTTCCAACACATCTGCAGTGGTCTCTAGTATAAATGAATGTCTGTGAGGCATCTCTGTGGGGAAAAGCTATGGCGCTCCTGTTTCTGGAATTAGAGGCGAGCCACAGCAGAGGTGAGCGGAACACGGCAGGATTTGGAGTCTTATTTCCTGATATTTGGACATCTCTCGTCTGATTGGCTAACAGCAACACGACTCTACCACTGATTCTGTTTGCTCTGCAACGTTGATGTTTTATCTCCACAAATAACACAAGCCTGGAGGAGTTCTGCTGTGTGGTGGAGTTGCTAATGCTAACAGTTAGCTTCTACTAGCTGGGACGTTCTCTTCTGTTTCCTGAACACTAAACCAACAACAGCCTTCCCCGTCGTGAGTCAAGATGGGTGAGTCCATGAATGTTAAGTGACAGTGTGATGTCACACTGTCACGATTTCCAAATCCTAGAGTTTCACCATCTGCTTTCTATCAGAAGCGACGGAAGATTTTAAAAATGGTTTTGTGGTGAACACCTAAATGCATATTCTCACACCTGAAGGGCATGCTCTTATTGTGAAGGAGGTGTTAGAGGAAGTCGTTAGAGAGGTTTTGGGGAAAAGGTCGACCTAAGGAGAGGAAGAGGAAGCTTTGTACTTTTTTTTGTGCAGTTGGAAGTTCGCCATTAAAGGTTGAGACTGCAAACACCTTTTCTAGTCTCTTTCTCGTCAACTTCCACAGTTTTTCAGTTCCACACCTTCTCAGAGAAAAGACTCTGGAAGGCGCTATATAAATACAGGCCATTTCCCATTCTGCTGTTTGGACCATTTTGATGCCGATAAAAGTTTTTTATGCTACATCACTTCTTGCATTTCCACATAAAACTCTCAAAAAGTAAAAAAAATGCAGGAATCAGAGGCTTTGCTCTCATAAAAGATGATCTAAAATAAAACAAACACCAAATGGAGGAACTCAGGAGCTGATCTGAGTAAAGAAGAAGTGCTGCAAATCAAAGACCAGCCCCTAAGCCCCCTAGATCAGGTCCCAGTCAGACAGAGCCTCCATCTCAGAGGATGAGATCAACCCCGAGGGCAGACCTCCAACTAATCCTACAGCTCAGTCATAAACTCAAACCTGACAGCTTAAGGAGCATCACAGCGCCGACGGAAAACGACAGCCTTGTTGGATTGGCTAAAACACCGAAACTTTCTAAATAAAATCCAACTACAGGTGGGAGAAGTGGGAAGGCAGAGGATGGAAGCAGCTCAGAGCTAAAGCTAATCAAACATTGTTCAGGCTCTGAGGGAGTTTCAATAAAAAAGATTACACTTCCTCTTGTTCCAGGTGTGTGAAGACAAATGTGTGTGTTTGTCTGTAATTACGCTCTTCAAAACCTAAAGCTAGGAGCTCTGAGGTGTGATTACAACAACTCTCACAGGAACACATGCTGGGGGTGTAGAAGTAGTTATGAGCAGTCAGTGTCCTACCTGCAGTAGGAAGTGGTCAGAGTGATTTCAGTATGAAGAATCGGGGCGAAATTTTCACAAAGATCAGATAAAATCTTGTATTTAGGGTCTAATTTATCTGAAACACTTTAAAATATAAAAATAATGTTTGTTTCCTGAGACTCTGCTCTCAAATGCAGGATGTGTGTCGTGCCTTTTTCACGGCTGGTATCCTACAGAGGATGAGCTTTGAGCTTTATTCCCACCTTTATTTTACTATGAAGATATTTTTCAGTTTGATCAGAATCAGAGTTTACAGACCAAACTCTGTCACCTTTATAAACGTTAATAAACATATTCTGATCAATTATTTCATCGTGGCCCATGGAAAGATGCTTTTAAATGTTCTGTTTCCCATTCAGAATAATTCACATTTGCTTGATTAGCCGTATCACTGACTTAATAACCTACCTAACGCCTGTTTAAAAACGTCTTTTATCATCTTTTTCCTGCATTCATCACCTTCTCTTCTATGAAGTCACTTATTAAAATGTTATTCCTTTAATATAATAATTCCTGTTAATGTTAAAGGTGCAATATGTAAGAATTCTACAGTGAAAGAATCACTAAACAGTATAATGTCTCAATCATGTTAGAAGGAATGTTATACAGAAACAGATTTTATTCTCAGCCGGCTGGGGGGTTGTCACTTTTTCTGCTTTCAAAAACCAAAAAAAAAAAACAAAAGCAGGACGTAGTTACTGTTTACACTCTGCGAGTTTGGGAGGCTGCCAAATCTGCAGCAAGCTAACGCTGCAGCACGGGCATTTGTAATTCGACACCGGCAGGCAAAAAACTCCAGAGTTGTTTAAAGAACTGAAGCCAGTAAACAGGAGCGACCCAGAAGTTACTTCTTGTACCCCTAAAGCTTGGTTTATGCTTGGCACATGTACATTCCGCGCGGAAATAAGACGGGTGGATTGAACGCGTGTCGGAACTTGCAGCGTTTATGGTTCCTTCCTACCTTCTGCGGCTTGTCTCCGCTGTGAGCCAATATTCTCCCAGACTGTAGGGGGCGGCATGGGGCTGTACGGCATGCATCCAACACTACACCATAGAGAAATCACTGTTGTTTTACATTTTTTTACTGCTTCCTCATCTTTTCCGAGTGTGACAGCAATATCTCTCCACGAATTAACAATATTTTGATCACGGTGATCTTTATGGGTCGAATCATAGAGTTGTTTGTATTTACGAACCTCCGCCACTACGAGCTCTTGCCAGTCCGCCATGTTTCAGCGTAGTTAGAAAATTTCCTAGGTGCAAGGTGCAGAAATTTTGGGCCGCGCGGAGGCCATGCAGAGGGGCGTGGTTGCTAAAATGACGTAATTTGGCCCTGCGGACCTCGAAATTTCAGCGAAATGTACGTGTGAAGTCAATCATGAGTCAATCGTTGCATTGTACTTCCTTTACTGAGTCATTCAGAACTATAACAGCAAGCTCGAAGCAAGACAGCAAACAACACTTCCATTAATGCCGGAGACAAACTACCGTAATAAGTGTAGTAAGTGCTCCCTACCATAAAACACCCGAGTGCCAACACCAGATATGACGATGTATGTATCTACTTATCAACTTACTGTATCCACACTGTAAGAAACAAAGTGTTGAATTTACTTAACCAAGTTATGTCAACTGGTTCCATTAAACCTAGTTGCTTAAATGTAAAGAGTAATATACATTCTTATAAAATTTAATGTGAAAAGTATATTACTCTTTATATTCAAGCTACTGGTTAAGTGGAAATAGTTGAGATATCTTGGTTTAAGCAAATTCAACATTTAATTTTTTAGAGTGTAGAATCTTCTGGTGCTGATCTGTTACTGGCAACAGCCGTGAAACTCACAATATTTGCTTAAAATGGACTGCAGTACCCACAGTTGACCACAGGGTATATTTTTTACAAACTGCACCTTTAAGCTGGAATTTATTTACACCCAAAACTATGATTTCTTGTTATTTATAAGATGGATGGTCACAAAAGTCAGGAGATTTTATCAGTAAAGAAGCCCTGGACGACAGGTGGAAATAGTTTTTTAAGGCGGTCTGGTTTTCTGACCTCAGTACTTTCTCATTTCTTTTATGACTTATTAGTTTTAAGTATCATAAGTTATTGTGATGACAGAACCATTTTAATATTTATTATACTCTGTGATTTTCCTGCATGCTGCCTGCTATTACAAAAGCACATTTTGTCCCAAAAGCACAAGACTCTTATAGATGTAAATCTTTAAATTAAAATCTTTAAGCTCGTTACATCACAAACCCAATAAGTGAAAAGGGAAATGATCCGAGCTAGGTCTGATTTTCCACACATCCCCTCATACACGCAGGAGCGTGACTCATTTAAAGCTAAAAAATAAGATAATTGGCTGAAGATCAAAGTGGATTTTCTGGCTCCTTCCTCTGCAGATTGTTCTGCACAGTCTCAACCCAAGCCTCAAACATGGAGAACAGTTTTATTTGCTTCACCAACTTCAGGCAGCTGTTCCCCTCAGTACCAATGCTCATCATAATTACAACCAGCACCAACATATGCTGAGGGAGGAAAAGTGCTTCAACAAAAGCTGGAGAACAAAGCTGGAAGTTTGGAGAGATGGTGAAGAATCAGAGGCAGCAGCCGGATGATGGCGAGCCTGAGAACAATTACCTGGAATGAACCCAAACCCACGTCCAGGTTCCCAAGTCATTAACAGACTTTGGCAGAGCGATCTTCACCGTCCCTGAATAACAGATCTAATTACATCACCGAGGATGGAACGGCAACGCTCCGACACAATCACACATCATTTCCTCTGTGCAACATGCTGCTAAAGCACCGGTGGCTGGTGATTCTGCACCAGTTAAATCTCTGATACAACATCTTGTCGAAGGTTCATTGACTCTAGCGTGGTCGAAGGTAAATCTTCGCCTTGTTTTCTGTCTGCAGCACTGGACTGTCATACTTCATTTGCAGCACTAATTCACCTCCGGTTCCTGTTAAATGTGGTGTCAAATAGAGAATTACTCCTTAGTTACGCTGATATTGGTCATCCCATAAAGCAGGAACACCTCATTAGGTATTTTAGACGCAGCTCAGAGAAAATCTGGTGATAAAAATAATCAAATATATATTTTTGTGTGTAAGAAGCCATGCAAATCCCATTCTGGGTTACAGGATAAAACTGAATGTGTCATTTACAGATTTAGGGTTCTTTATTTGCTTGTAAGCTGCAAAGTGGCACAGTGGTTATCACTGTTGCAGCAAGGAGGTCCCGGGTTTGCATTCCTGTCTGGGGTCTCTCTGCATGGAGTTTGCATGTTCTCCCTGTGCACATGTGGGTTCTCTCCGGGTGCTCCAGCTTCCTCCCACAGTCCAAAAATATGGCTGTCAGGTTGATTGGTCTCTCTAAAGGTGTGAGTGTGTGAGTGCATGGTTGTGTTGCCCTGCGATAGACTGACATCCTGTCCAGGGTGTACCCCGCCTGCAATGCCTGCTAGAGATAGGCACCAGACCCCCCTGGATAGATGGATAGATGGATGAATATTTTCTTGTAGAGCTGGGCAACAGTAGAAAAAAATACACATAACAACACACTAGTTTCACATTAATACTCCAAATATCTTGTTTCAGAACAAACTCAAATCTGTTTTATTTTTTTCACAAATTCTGTTTATATTTTTTCTGAATTCTGCATTTATGAATTTATTTCTTTGTTTTTCATCTAAAAAGTTCCTCATAAGGATTTATGAATGGTGGATTGACCCTTTAACTGACAGACTACCCTTGGATGATCCCATTAAAGAGACTGAAACATGAACTGAACTTAAAAAAATAAATCCAATAAACTTAAAAAAGATTACTGGAATAAATTTATTTTATATTAATAATATTCATAACACATTATAGTTTAACCCAAAATAAAAAAATACATGCAAAGAAATGGTCATTGCTTTCTTTCTGTGTGAGGAAGTTAAAGTTTTGATAAAAATGTAACAATTTTTATGAACGCTGACCAATACAGACAATCTGTTCAACATTAATACGGTGATTAAAGATATTTAAATTTAAAATAGTTCTATCATAAATGTTTCATATGAGGAAAGAAATGACTTCTATTCTGAAATAAAATCACGTCATGTATTAATTCACACTATATTTCATATTCATTGCATTAATATATTATAGTTGATAGTAGAACAAGCATGTTTTAAATTTCCTGTTTATTTTCTGGTCTGACTCTCATATTGAAACCATCAGGTGACATCAGTCAAGATGCCGCTGTTGTGACTCGGGATGCAGGGATGTAAACTCATCGTTATGCTGCAGACGTAAAAATTACAGAACCACTGATGGAGTAAACACGGTTTAATTAGCTCCGCCTCAAAGTCTACTTCTGAATTAGACAAGACGCAGACTGAGAGGAAATGTGTGACTACACACACACACACACACACAGCTATAGAGGTGATAGTCTCCGTGTGCTCTCCTGTCCGTCGTGTGATGCTATCACCATTATCCGAGTCATGCTGATGGCGAGTATTTTCAGCCCCGGAGGAGTCGGACACTAAAATACGCAGCAAATTGCTGCACTATTAACTAATCAGTGGATGAATATATGCTCATGCACCTGATGTTCTGTGCTACTATTACAGCCGGTCTCCATTAGCAGGCAGGCGTTTCAGCATAAAACACAGATTATTCTTTAAAAAAATGTTAATGGGATTAAAATAAAACCACAGCCCACATTAGGAGATGATTTATGGTTTTAGACTGTAGATTATTAAATAATTTTTATGTAGGAAATTGCTTTTTAGCATGTAGAGTTTTTCTAAACAAAATTTAGTCATGAAAAACCATCTTTATTGAAACTGATGTTAGGTCCAGCATTTATTTATTTATTCATTTATTTTCTAAATGTTGGTGAACTATGCACCCTAATTAAACAAAATAAAAAAATTACAAAACATTGCATAGGATTTAGATTTATTTAAAAGCACCTTATTATGAGTTAAACAGTGTTGTAAGTTGTTAAAATTAAGCTGAAGAGAATTGTGTCATCAGCATATAAATGCACCAAACACAAAGAACAACACAACGTTAATGAAAATTGAAAATAAGAGAGGCCCCAAGGAAGAGCCTTGAGGAACGCCTCTCATAACTTGTGTCTAGACTGGGACCCTTAAAAGCAACAATTTGAGAACGGTTATGTAAAATATGTAAAAGTAAAAAAATATTCCAATTAAAGTATTTATTATAAAATAATTAAATGTGAGTATTTTAAATAATTTTTATTTACTTTGAATTAAATATAACTAAATCTCTGATACATAATATCTTCATCTGTTAGAGTAACAATCATAAAAGTCATAATTGTTCAAGTCAAGCATGGTTTTAAATTAATTTTACTCGTCAAACAGTAAAATTATCTGGCAGAAAAAAAACTGTGGGGACACACAACAACCCACACCAGATAAAAAAAACTTATTCTTAGAATTTTTACATTAAAGGAAGAGTTTTTAATAAATAAATTAGATAAAATATATTTTTGCTAATGAGATTTCTCATTTATTTATTTAAAAAGAGCATAACTTCATCACCAAGCTCCACACAAGCCTCTACCCTGCATCTCTAACTTCCACTTGCATCCGTGTGAACTCAGAGGAAACACTGCAGCCGACAGCTTCCAGAAAGCAATTAAAGAAGTATTTGTGCTGCTGGACGTAAGAGCAAGTCTCCTCCTGGCCGTGTCTGTACACAGCGTCGGGTCAGAGAGCAGCTTGTGTTTGAGAGCTTCAGACTGTAAACAGACAAGCAGCGTGACACGAATCGGTGCTGATGCAAGCACAAACCACACAGGCAGGAAAAAGTCACTAAAACTGTGGAGGAAGTTGTCCAACAGGCCCTTAATAGAGTGATTTGGAGGCAAAAATAGAAACGAGGAGGAAAAGAATGAAATATTAAGAGAAGAGGAAGACGGGCAAACATCATTATACCAATTCAACTAGAGAGGAGGAGAAACAGCAAAGGAGACAAGAGAAAGAAGCCAAAAGGAAGGAGAGCAAATAAAGAAATGTGTGCAGAGAAGTTAGAAGAACAGAGCTGCAAATCAATAACTCTTAACAAGGTTGTCTAACTCACCATGGGCTGGGTTATAAGGCTAAAGATTCCTGCACTGGATGTTCAGCAGTAGCAGCAAAAACCTGCTAAATAATCTCACTTCCACATTTGATCCACTCCAGGTTGATTTAAAAGATGCTTCACCTGAAACAGGTGAAACTGGGAAAATGAGAATATGGTGCAAAAGTACATTAATGTCAGTAATCTAGCTTAGACTGAGAGACCATCTAAAGGCTCAGGAGCCCTGCTCTCGGTCCCCAGGTCTCGGCTGAAGACGAGAGGGGATAGAGCTTCCATGTGGCAGCTGTAAAACTCTGGAAGGAGCTTCCATTATACATTCAGCAGTCCTGTTCTGGAGCGTTTTTAAATTGAAGCTGAAAACCAATTTTTATGATCTGGCTTTTAACTCAGTGGGGTGACTGGTAGTGTCTCATCTCTTGTTTTATTTGCTTGTATTGTTCTCAGAAACTAAATGGAGAAGAGATGAGTTCCAGATCGCTGTGAAAATCTAAAACTGGTTTAGGAGGAAATCTAAAGTCTTTAAAACTCCATCATTTGCAGTTTGTCTCCAACAGTCTGAGCCCAGTGAGTTACTAAGTTAAAAATACTGAGAATATGCATTTAAAATGTTGCATTCCCCACAGCCCGCCTCTGAAACAATGCAAGACTCTTGAAGTAAATCTTCACCCTAAAAAAAAAAAAAATGGAAAAGTTGATAATGATGGAGAGGACACCGGGCTGTGATGAGAGCCAAAATGACCCTCTGAGTCATCAGAATGGCACCAGATGAAAACCCCATAAATAGCTTCCTGTGTTTAAAAAACAACAAGGCCGCATTCAACTTGAAATTGACACAAAGACCAAAAAGCAGCCAGTAAAGGCAGAAAAACATCGCCCACAACCTCCAAAGCCTCCATAATGGCTTTCCCCAGACGCGGCCGATCAATCACCAAAAAGCTTTAATAGGAGGTGATTACACCTAGTATTACAGCCGACCCTGTGAATCATCCAGAGTGTGAGCCAAAGCAGGGAGGGAAAAGGAGCCGAAGCGTAAAGGAAATCATCGAATAGTCTTAGAGAAAGTGTAATAATAAGTCAGAGCTGCAGCGCTGCACCACAGGAGGCTCTCCGGTTGACCAATAGGTCCCTAATCCTCTTACTGGACTTCAAAAGGACTTCTGATTCGTTCATCATTAGAATATTCTGGATTAGATGTAAATGCCTCCTGTGGAAAACGTCTCCTCTATTGTCTGGTGATTTTATCACTCGTTCACTGAATTCTGTTCTTTGCTGATGTCAATTTTAGATCATATTCTACCTGAGAGGTTTTGATCAATCATTTCTGATCCTTAAAGGTGCAATTCGTAAGACTGGTATCCTGTCTTGTCATCAAATGTGGTTACTGCAGTCCATTTTTAACGCTGCTATGGCAAATTTACAGAACAAGCTAGGTTTTGAACACGGTCATGGCACACTCACCCCTCCCATCAGGTATCTTCCCAGAAACCCGCGATGCCGGACGAAACGAGATAACGCTAAACACCAGTCGCTGTTTTCTAGGTCCAAACGTCTTTTGTTCTTGACTTCAAGTGGTGTTTTTCTTTTTGGGACTCTGGTAGTTTGTCCTAAAGTTGAAGTGGTAGCAGCCGGCTGTTTCTCCTTCTCTGATATTATTGATTGGAGAACCTCTCACACCAGTGGTGTTCTGATGTTAAATACGCAAGTATAGGGAAGTGCAGCGGTTTGGCGAGACCGATAACCAGATGGTCCAATAGTTGCTTTCAGTCCAAAACGTGTTATTTTAGACAAATGCAAGAGAACCACTTTATTAAATTTTATCTATCTCCACAATATATTTATAGCTATGTTAGAACGTTGTTAAGAGGCAAAAGGAGGAAAAAATGTTTTAAGCTGATTTGATTTTCCAAATTTGACAAGTAGATAAATACATGTCATATATTTTATGGTAGGGACACTTAAGCTTGGTTTATGCTTGACGCGTCCGCGAGGTCCGCAAGGCCCGCAAGGCTCCGCGCTGCGAAATTACGTCATTTTAGCAACCACGCCCCTCCGCGTGTCCTCCGCGCCGCCCAAAGTTTCCGCACCGTGTGATTTCTACTTCTACTATGGTGTAGTGTTGGATGCATGCCGTACAGCCCCATGCTGCCCCCTACAGTCTGGGAGAATATTGGCTCACAGCAGAAACAAGCAGCAGAAGGTAGGAAGGAACCATAAATGCTGCAACGTCCGACGCGCGTTCCATCCGAGCGTCTCGTTTCCACACGGAATGTACATGCGTCAAGCATAAACCAACCTTTACTACACTTATTACAGTAGTTTATCTCCGGCATTAGAGGAAGTGTGGTTGTGTGCCGTCTTGTTAGCTTGCTGTTATAGTTCTGAACAACTCATTAAATGGATTCTAAGCAGTTTTAGCTTGCTTTTAGCACCCCCTAGTGTCTGTTAGCTAAAGTAAAAGTGAAACTTATCTCCTCTGTGCGTTCGTCTTTTTAACACCTTAATCTAACTGCTGAAATGTCTCCTCAGCCTTCATTAGTGTCTACAGGAGCGGTTCATCACTAAATCAAACAAATCAGCTGTGTTCATGATCTAAAACATGCAGGAAACATGCTGGAAGCAGACTGCAGCGCCAGGCATGTCAGCTCCACTTTACTAAGTCCAACAGGGACCGGACCGACACTCTGAAGTTGCAAGTGCGGTATTCTGGCCACAGAGTGTGGCGGGGGTCTTACTGACACTTCATTAACCCTATAAAGGATCATTTTAGCACATACTGGCTCAAGAAAATGATTTAACAATATGAAAAAGTTACATAATATGGCTTTAAAGGAAGTAACACACCACTACTGACTCACTGAATTACTGAGTTGTTGGTAATAGAAAAAGTAGCTTGAGATATTTTTGAGCTGACTATTTCTAATTCATCATGAGCATTGTTAGCTCAACGTTAGCTTCTAGCCTGCTTCACCCGATATTAGAGTAAAACAAAAAGAAGCCATGGCTACTTAGGGATACAAGAAATAACTTCTGGGTCGCTCCTGTTTACCTGCTTCGGTTCTATAAACAACTCTGGAGCTTTTTGCCAGCTGGTGTCGAATTACAAATGCCACCAATGCTGCATTAGCTCAATGCAGATTCGGTAACCTCCCACACTCACAGAGTGTAAACAATAACAATGTCACTCTTTTTTTTAAGGAGATAAACTGACAACCCCCCAGCTGGGTGAGAATGAAACCTGTTTCAGTTTAACCTTCCCTCCAACATGATTGAGACGTTACACTGTTTTGTGATTATTTCACAGTAGAATTTGTACATATTGCACCTTTAAAATGTTCTTCATTAACAACACGTTTTGTCACACTAATTTAAGTCCCCATGCTTGATTATAAATAGTAATTAGAGTAATTGGTATTGCTGTTTGCCTGTATGTACTCTCTAACAGCAGCGTACCAGAGGATTCTGGGTAATTAAAACGCTTTCTTAGACTGGTAGAAATTCTGATGCACTGAATCTGGTTTAAAAGCTCGATTTAGCTGCTAAAAGCAGGTTTTAATCAATCCTTATCACAGACCAACAGCTATTTGATAACGGCCAACGAGCCCGGCGAAGGCTGGACTTTGATTGTGACAAATTACTATTTGGCCTCTAAAGCTGTGCAGCAATTTTTCATTTTCCTTGAAGATAAATTTATATGATGACTTGTGTGAAAATAATCAGAAGTTGGAGTGGAACTACTTAGCTACCAATCCCTGTAATTTCAGATTAGGAACCTTTCTGTGAATCCAGACTGCAGGGGTCGATATCACGAGCTAAATGAGATGCAAAGTTTACAATGAATATAAATGAGTCTGTTGGTCACAAACACACATTTGCTCTATTCTAGCACCACCTACTGAGGCTCCAGCTCTGCTCAGAGAGGCCGTATCACTGCATAAAATGCATGCCTCCACCGGTGCTGCATGAACAACAATGCAGAGATAATTATGTTCTCCTCTCATTAATTTCATGTGCTCCTCTTCAGCATTCAGATGCAGCGAGCGGCTTCCGCTCCAAACCCAGCCACCTGCACTTGGCAAACCGCTTAACGGGGCAGGGAGCACTGAAACAGATGACTGTGAAATTAAATTTTACTACAGTTGATCCTCTCGTTGTCATGGAAAATCACGAGCAAGAGTCTGAACGAGTGCATGAATAAAGTTCAGATCTGACTCACGCGAGGGAACTGGGAGGGGAGGAGAGCTGCAGCATCTCATGACTTTAATCACCTCCTAAAACTGGTGCAGCTTCGCTCCAAAGTTTCAGCTAACACGTCTTCATCACCTCACATAAACCCACGGCCGAGGCTCCGCTTGAGCCTCAGACGTGAGTGTGCCATCGGAAAGGTTGAACTGCTCTCTTGGATCTGTCGTAGGCTGATGTATGGCTTGCTAACAGGGAACCTTGGATCTTTTTGGTGACCTTCAGTTTCTTGGAACATGGCGATTTGCTTCTGGCTGCACCAACAAGAGCATATTGTTCAAATACGGGTTTTCAACTCTGAAAACATCTGGATTATGATCATATTTACATGAAGTTTTTTGATTTGTTTGGTGAAGGCTGCTTAAAACGTGTCACACAACCCCTTAGAGTCAAACCATTATAGATTTAGATGATGCAAACTTGCATAAAGGGCTATTTCTTGTATATAAAAATGAGTGGAACTGTAGATTTCTGCAGAACTTAACCAGCTGTAAATGACCTGTGCTGACTGACCTTCATGCCTCAGAAATGCAAAGAAATTATCAAAAATAAGACAAAAACTGACATTTTTTCATGAGACAAAATAAAATATTTATTTCCTCTCGTCCTTCTATGTAGATCCTCCATTTCTCCCCCCAGACCCATCTCCTCTGTCTCCTTCCATCCTCCTGATTTCTGAGCAGACGGACACCCACAGCCAGACGGACACCCCGCTCGTGGCCTGATGAATGGTCATTTTATCTCAGAGACCCAGAAAGCAGACGGACTCCACTGCCAAACTAAGTCCAGCTGACTGCGGGGCTCTTTACATATCTCAGCGTGCCTGTCTGCACAGATCTCCTCTCGGCTCCTGGATCTGAATCTCTCTCTCCTTCTATGACAGCGTGTTTGTTGCTATTCTTGTCCTCCTCTGTGTAGCGCAGCATGTGCATATCAGACTTCTGATGTTTCTGTGCTGTAATGCTGCCTTTTGCTTGCCACATCGGCTCACGGATGCATTTTAAGCGATTAATAAAACTCCTGGTGACATGATAGCCCTCTAAGCACATACATCAGGAGGAATTCCTCCAACAGGAACAATCTTTAGATGTTTGTCTGTTTTCTCCTGCTGGAGAATAAAATGATCCACACATTTTGGCTTGTTTCATTTCCAGATTGTGGGCGGTGGGTTCATGAAGGAATGTCTATTTTCTCTTTCTGTGAATTTGCAAAGAGAATCGATTTGGAGCGTATTTGAAGGGCTGCATGGAAAGGAGAGGAAGAAGGTTTTGGGTGACAGTGAATAATGAAAATTAAACAGAAGTCAGCATTTTTTTCTCTCAGCAAAAATAACCGCTCTGAACAAAAATAAATTCTATCATTTGTAATAAAGAGAAGCTGCATTAAATGACCTTTAATCCCAAAAGGCTCCAGATTTTGTGCTTTATTTATATTTTCATCTGCTTCACTTTTGCTCTTCAGAGCTCTGAATCAAAAATATGCTTGAACGTGCAAATTATCCACATCATCTTCATCACTTCTCTCAGAATTTAAGGAAGCACCTTTTAAAAAGCTCCGGTGCTTCCATGTCTGCCTCTAAGTGAGCATTTACTCCACAAACACAGATATTTAACCAACAACAACACAAAAACAAGCAATTCATTCGATTTTTTACTCATTACGCCTCAGTAATAATAATAATTTCCATAAAACAGCGACTACATGAGTCTCATTAAATACTCTACAGCTAATTTGGTTTTCCTCTCAAACTACTTCAGCAACTATTATTAACCCAGCTGCTGCATAAATGAGAGAAAATCTTAGATCAGCTCATTTGGCACCAGCAGACTCATCTTTTCATGCATTTTTTCCATCTGTGCAAAACTATAAAATAGCAAAAAAAGGGTTTAAATGATCTTAACATGAGTTAGAGGTAGAATTACTCACAGGTTTCAGAAGCTTCACTGAAAGAATCTGACGCAGCTTCATCAAAGAGCTCCGGCACCGACGAGTCTTCTCCCTACAGCAGCGTCGGTTATAAAAAATAAACTTTCATTTTTATTTATTTTTTTTATTATCCAGAAAAATAAAAACCACACAAAAAAAATGGGCATGAATGCCGCTGCGCTCAGGTCCAGGATGTTTCTCTCTTAATAAGAATAACAGGAGTTTGTGCGCGCGGGAGGAGAGGAGAGGAGGCGCGCGCCGCCGGTCCCGGTCTGAGCGGTAATCCAAGTGCGTCCAACTGCCTCCGTTTGCGCGCGGACTGTCTTGCTGTCTGTGCTCCTCCTCGCCTCACCTCCGCCTATCTCCTCAACGCGCGCGCGCGCGCGCACCATTGCGGGTCCACTGGGACTTCTGGAAACCAGGAGCACATTCCTTCTGATAATCTAAAGGGTTTCTGGAAATCTTAGGAAAGACGATCTCATGGAACAGCCTCAGTTTGGTGAGACACAGATTAGCTCTGACCGTCATTAGTGAGTGTAATAGCTGTTTATTACAGAAACAGAAAAAAACACATTTAATAGCTTTTTTCTGAGTTTGGTCATTTTTCTGAGTCATTATGCTGCGTTCGAGTTTCCTCGGAACTCGGAATGACGTCGCACCCGAGTTAACTGGTTACTGTAGTTGGAGAAGTCGGAATTCCAATATGGCGGCGCACTAGAAAATTGCTGTTTTGGTAGCTCTCAACGAATACAGACGACTAATTAACAACACTTTTAGTTTGTTGAGATGCAAGCGCTACATGTATCATTGATTTTAAACGCACTCTTATGCGTGTGTCTTGCAAAATAAACACATTTCAACCAAAACTGTTGTCGATACGGAGAGCTGCCATCTTGGATCTTGAGGTGGGAGTTCTGAAAACTGGGAGGTCCGACTTTGCGGGGCGTTGTATTTGATTTTTTCTACTCAGAAGTCGGGATTTCCGAGTTCCGAGGACAAATTGAACGCACCATTAGTGAAAACCAGGGGCGGATTTTGGGGTGAAGAAGTTCCGGGCGTAGCCCAGAGGAGTGATGGATTTTTTTAGTGTGTGCAAAAAATTTTTTTACTTTTTAATGTTTAGAGGAGACGGCCAGCATGTGTGATGATTTAATTTTTTTGTCGGATAACATTAAAATACGTCGGTAATTTTGTTTGACATGTTTTCACAAATACGGTCTAGTCTATGGTTCATCCCCATTGTTCTGTAAATATGAAAAAGTCACTGAATCATTACAAACCCAAGTACCTCTACTTAAGTAATAATCTTGCACAGAAAAAACACAAATACAACTATGAACTGCTGCTTTAGAATTAGTCTGATTGTGCAAAAACTCTGTGAGGCTATTTTATTTTTTTACAAACCAAATAGTAAACCACATTTGACTATTCTGAAAAACATGAGAAAATTTCCGGGCTTGATGATGTCATGTAATGAAAAGGCTCTTAAAATAAAAGCATCATGTGAATTTAAACGTTCAGGTACATCTGTAGCGTGAGTTGGTTCTGGTTCTGATGGATCCAGGCTTGAATAACAGATGGTTGCAGCAGAATTATGTGTACCTTACATGTTTACAGTCTTTGACCTTTTATTGAACTGACATTTTTTATATTTGGTGATGAATAAAACAGAAAGCATCTCTGAAACCTGCTCCACAGGACGCATCAAGAGTTTTTACGTGGTTATCTTCACATCCAGCAGCTTTCTCTTCATAGGCGACTTAATTACCATCCAGCCAGATGTTTCCCCGCACTTCCTGTCATCTCACGTTTGACATTCATCCCTCTTCACCACTCCCACGTACACCGGCACAAACACACACACAAGGACGAGCAGCAGCAAACATGTAGCTGCATATTTATAACACATTATAAGACACGACGCGTTTGTCGTCTCTAAGGCTGCTCAATCTGCAAACAAACAGCCAGGAGGAAAGGTAAAGCATCCGTCAGGGAGGAGGAGAGGAGTGGACAAACACAATCCACTTGGGAATGCCAGTAATCTCCCAACCCTGAGAAAAGCAGTTCCCTTCGTCAGCTACGTTTTACATGCATGTGCTTTGGATGAATCCTAACGGTGCTCCTGATTCAGCTCATTAGTTCATAAATTGTTTCAAAGACCAGAAAACTGAAAACATCTCAATAAGGAGAAGAAGGTGCAGCATTTTCAGTGTCTCCTTAAGTCACAGACAAAAGTCACAAACTCCATAAATCCCTGCAGGCAGGAGGCCCTCTTTCCCTTTATTATGATCTGAGTTGTAATTGTGGTTAGAGGACGTTTCTATGAAAGTCTTCTTCAGAGAATCTCCTCATTATGGTCGTCGGTGACGGCGGACAGCAGAGGATGGATGAAGGAAAAGCAGGGCTGGACAGAAGCCTGTGTTTCGCTGTGAATCAAGAACATCATGATGTCAGAATAAAGGATCCGTGGAGTTTGGGGCCAGGACGTGTGCACATTTAAAAATTAATCAGATTCCTCCCGTTCTGCATGGGGGTGTTTGTGTTTCCTGGGAGGACTTGAAAACGACAGAAGGAGCTGGAAAAACTCTAATTTAACATTGTGTGTGTGCATGGGCGGAGTGTGTGTTGGGGGTTGATTGTTACAGACAAGAACAAGAAAAAAGAGTGAGTTTCTATCATGGCTCCCAGTGTTTTGGTGTTTGATTCTTTCTGGTTTGTTTCCGTTGGTCCTTCTGCTCTGCCCTCATCGCTGCTTCTCATTCCATGTTTGTCACACAGACCTGCTGGATCTGGTTTCATCCCTCAGTGGAGTTAACCTTTTCACTCACTCCTCATCAGATCCTAACTGTCATCATCTGCCTGGTTATTCTTTTTGCTGAGGTTTTATTCATTTACATATTAGTTTGGCTAGTATCGCTATTGCCTCTCAGCTAGAAGGTTGCAAGTTCAAATCCCAGCTGCAGCCTTTCTGTGGAATTAGCATGTTCTCCACATGCATGCATTTCTGTTCTCTGGTTTCCTCCCACTGACCAAAAACATGCATGTTGGGTTATTTGTTGATGCTAAATTGGCCCAATGTGTGAGTGAGTGTGTGAATGGTTCTTTTTCTTTGTCCCTGTGATGCATCCATTATCGTCTGCTTATCTGACGTCGGGTCGCGGGGGCAGCAGCCTAAGCAGAGAGGCCCAGACTTCCCTCTCCCCAGCCACTTGGACCAGCTCTTCCAGGGGAATCCCAAGGCATTCCCTGGCCAGACGAGAAACATAGTCCCTCCAGCGTGTCCTGGGTCTTCCTTTGGGTCTCCTCCCGGTTGGACGTGCCCGGAAAACCTCACCAGGGAGGCGTCCAGGAGGCATCCTAACCAGATGCCCGAGCCACCTCAACTGCCTCCTCTCGATGTGGAGGAGCAGCAGGTCTACTCAGAGCCCCTCCCGGATGACCGAGCTTCTCACCCTATCTCTAAGGAACACCAGACACCCTGCGGAGAAAACTAATTTCAGCCGCTTGTATACGTGATATCATTCTTTCGGTCACTACCCAAAGCTCATGACCATAGATGAGGGTTGGGACGTAGATCGAACGGTAAATCGAGGTCTCGATAGCCTCTTTATTCCCTTTTATTCTCCCGCCTGTGAGAAAAAGAAGAGAAATCTGCCTTTTTCTAGGGAGGGAACCAGATGAAGGTGTGAGAGCGTGCATGTTCTCTTTAAGCAGGTGGTACTCACTAAGGTGAGACAACCTTTCTGCCGGAGGTGAAAGGTGAAGCTAAAGATAGTAAAATGCATGACTGATTTAGTGTTTAAAATAAATGATTTCACTTAAAAATGTGTGATTTTAATGTCCAGCTTCAGCTGCAAAGCTGCAGATTTGCTCATTTTTAAGATTATGAAACACAGCACTGACGCTGATATTTGTGTGTTAAATATACACCTGATGATTATTCATATGTGAGTGTTTTGTTTCGCTCCTCATGCTCCAAAATGTAATTACACCGCGGCACAGGACAAGCACCAATAGTCTCTGTGGAGAGGCAGAACTGTTCATCTCAGAGCTGAAGGATGAGTGTTTGGCTGAGCCAGAGCTGTCATTTACCTGAGTTTGTTTTTTACCTTTTCACATGGAGGACAAGGAAACGTTGCTTTATTGATGCAGAAATAAGACCTTTGGCTGATGCTGGAGAGGTTTAAAACAGCAGCTGATTTCCTCAGAAGCACATAAAATACGGTTCAAATAAAAAGCATAAAGGACTGAAGAAGTAAGAAACGGGTATTTTGCAAAATAGATCAAATAAAAAAGAGAAAACTAAAAGTCTGGGAGTTTTTTGAGTTGCTGTTCAGGCTAAATAAAGACTCAATTAAAAAAAACTAAATGCTATGTGCAGCTTGTTGCTGGTGCCACCAAGTGGCCAAAAATCCAACAACGCGGAAAACTTTCTAATTACTTCTCTTTTGCTTCATATTCCTTTTCTTCACTGGTTTAGTGCAGATTCCATCTTTTACTCATCAGAATCAGGTTTACTATCAAGTTTACACCAAACAAGAAGACAGAATCACCAAAACATGCAATAAAAATAAAATGATCTCATCACAAAGATATGTTTTATATATTTTTCTTATATAATTTATGTTTTATATGTGTTAACAAGGAAGGAAACTTTTTTTCCCTAAAAGTTTTGAAGTGGGAGGAACAACTGACCTGGCTGGGTTAAAGTCTTGTTCGTCCATCGTTTTCGTATGAAGCATCCGAGATGCGAGTCACCTTCTCCAGGTCTGCAGCCGTGGTTCTCTGATGGAAAAAGAAGAAAAGTTCCCCAAAGAGTGGAGAGAGTCTTTGTCTAAAGCGATGGAGTTGAAGTATCTTGGGATGGAGGAGGAGGGATGGACCAGCGGATCAGGGCTTCTGCATCTGTCCTTGTTAAAGGCCAAAAGGAAAAGTTCTGGATTCACTGGGCCGTCCACAGTCCAACCTTCACCGTGAGATTTAGATCAAATCCCAGATACAAGAGGCTGAGAGTTGCCGCGTCCAGCTTTGGGAGCATAGCTGCTCCTCCTCAAAAGAAGTCAGCTGAGGAGGTTCTAGTATCAGACTAGAACCTCTTATGGAGGTTTTCTGAGTACATTCCACTAGGGGGTGAGTCACCCCGGGTGACCCTACTGTGGATCCACCTAGGGCGGATAGATAGATTTTTGTTTTTTCCTAGGGATGTTCCGATCACGTTTTTTTGCTCCCGATCCGATTTTGAGTCATTTGATTTTGAGTATCTGCCGATGAGAAAAAGAAAGATTTTTGATGAGATTTGTAAAGGCTCTGATAAGTTAAAGTGCCTTTAATGTCAAACGACCTTTGATGCTCAAAGCAAACCTGGATTCTTCAGTAGATAAGGCTAAGAGGTCTGTTCTTTTGATGGCAGTCGCTCCCTAATAAGGATAAAAACCCAGTAAATGCTTTTCCTTTATTCTAAAATATATCACCCAAACATGTCCTTTGTTATTCCTCACAGATCACAATGACAAGTTGCTTCTTCTGGTCCAGTCCAGTCTGCCTATTTAGGGAATTTGCAACTCTCCTGTTCAACCCTCCTTTGAGCATCTGGCTGGTCAGCTTTTTCTAATGTAATATATATTTAAAAAAGCATTATTAGGAAGCAAATTCAATTCTGCCAATATGTAGAGCTGCTGAGTCTGCAGGGAGCTTCTGCACAGGAGCTCAATTTAAAGTCTTTGACCTCCGGGAAGGTGCTGTTTGATGCACTGAGGCAAAAAGGAAAAAGAGACTCCTGGCCAGATTGAAACCTTTTATTTTTATTTCATTTTGCTCTGCTCAGAAGGACAAAAAAATAAAAGAAGTCATCATCTGACTTGAGGCGTGAAAAGCTTGTATTTATTTGTTTTTCTGAAACCAATTTTAATCTTTCCAGCCTTGATGAAAGCTGATTTGAACACAATTGCAGAACAGGGAAAGGTGGGTTTGTTTTCAGTAGTGAGTCATCAGAGATGCCTGTCACACAACAAAAGCCTGGTTGTTACAGAAACAACCTGAAGACGGTGATTTGAAATCAATTAGAAGAATCGTTACGACAGGTCAGGACTCTTCTTTTGCAAAAACCGGAGTTTGTCACGCAAACGGCATTGATCAGAATTCACCTGAAAAATCGATTGCTGCACCACTGCCCACACACAGCAGAAAGAACAATAGAGCCGTGGAAACCCTGATCACATGCATGTGCACACACAGCGCTCTTCCATCTTATTTTGAAGAGAGGTTTCTGATCTGATTTAGCATACAGCAGCCCCAGATGGATGGTAAAGAACATTCCCAGACTCTCATCACGAGACACATCAATCCTACGGAGTGTTAGCCCTGCTGAGACATTCCACTTCATGACAGAGGCTGATGAATGTCGGGGAAACTCTGATGCCATGTCGGGGTAGCTCACATGTTTTGTCTACATTTTGAACAGAACAAAATGACAGCAAAGACACGGTGGCTCTTAAAATAGGGGTTTTGTATGCAGCTCTTGTCTGCAGTGTCTGGTCCCAGGAGGATTGTTTTCATGCTACTTATAGAAAACTGCTGTTCAAGAACCCTTGTATCTATTCAATTATGTAATGTTTAAATCTCTGTTGTCCATTTTTATGTGTGTTTCTGTGTAACATGTATAAACAGTTAATTGGTCACAATTGTAAACTGAATCCTGAAAAAACCCTGTTATGATAGATACAGATTATGTTCTAGAGCACACATATAGGCTTTTATAGAAATCAATATTAGTGTAACTCAAGAAGAGACAACATGACAGGGTGAGATAAGATAAGATGAGGTGAGAAGAGAAGAGATGAGATTTGAATTGATTTGATGTGACGAGGCAACATGAGATGAAATAGGGTGGGATGAGATAATGAGATGAGCTCACATGAAATGAAGTGAGATAAGATGATGAGACAAATTGCAATGAGGTAAGACAAGATGAGACAAAACAAAATTAAGTGAAAAGAGGTAAGACAAAAGCCGAACAGATGGCTAGATGAAATTATGAGACAAGACGAGATGAAATTGAATCGAATGAGATGACATGAAAGAAGACAACCCAAGATGAAACCAAATGAGATTAGATGAAATAAGATGAGGTGAGATGAGACAAGATCCAATGAGATGATGAAATAAGATATTAGATGAGATGAGATGATGGGAGTGTGACAAGACAAGATGAGACAAAATGAGATGGGATGGGATGATGAGATTAGAAAAAATGAGATGAGATAGGATGAGATGAAACAAGATGAGATTAGAACAAGTGAAAGGAGATTGTATGAGACAAGATGAGATGAGACAAGACAAAACAAAATAAGATGAGAAGAGGTAAGACAAAATCCAAGGAGATGGCTAGTTGAAATTATATGAGACAATGAGATCGAATGGCATGAAATGAGACAAAGTGAGATGAGATGACATGAGACAAGACCATCCAAGATGAAACCAAATGGGATTAGGTGAAGCAAGATGAGGCGAGATGAGACAAGATTCAATGAGATGAAGAAATAAGATATTAGATTAGATGAGATGATGGGAGTGTGACAAGACAAGACAAGATGAGACAAAATAAGATGGGATGGGATGATGAGATTAGAAAAAATGAGATGAGATAGGATGAAATGAAACAAGATTATAGTAGACTAAGTGATAGGAGATTGAATGAGACAAG
Organism: Aphyosemion australe; assembly: GCA_006937985.1. Classification (NCBI taxonomy): domain Eukaryota; kingdom Metazoa; phylum Chordata; class Actinopteri; order Cyprinodontiformes; family Nothobranchiidae; genus Aphyosemion; species Aphyosemion australe. The sequence continues at coordinate 2,154,583 of SSNS01000020.1, read as the reverse complement.
ACGAGATGAGACTAAACAAAATAAGATGAGAAGAGGTATGACAAAATCCAATAAGATGGCTAGATGAAATTATATGAGACAAGATGAGATTGAATGGCATGAAATGAGAAAATGAGATGACATGAGACAAGACAATCCAAGATGAAACCAAATGGGATTAGGTGAAGCAAGATGAGGCGAGATGAGACAAGATTAAATGAGATGAAGAAATAAGATATTAGATGAGATGAGATGAGGTGAGATGAGATAATGGGAGTGTGACAAGACAAGATGAGACAAAACAAAATGAGATGGTATGAGATGATGAGATTAGAAAAAATGAGATGAGAGGATGATATGAAACAAGATGATAGTAGACCAAGTGAGAGGCGATTGGATGAGACAAAACAAAATAAGATGAGAAGAGAAGATGTAAGACAAAATCCGATCAGATGGCTAGATGAAATTATATGAGACAAGACAAGATGAGATTGAATGGCATAAGATGAGACAAAATGAGATTAGATGACATGAGACAATCCAATCCAAGATGAAACCAAATGAGAAATAAGATATTAGATGAGATGAGATGAGGCAAGATGAGCTGATGGGAGTGTGACAAGACAAGATGAGATGAAAAATGAGATGAGATGATGAGATTAGAAAAAATTAGATTAATCAAAATGAGATTAGACCAAGTGAGAGGAGATTGGATGTGACAAGATGAGATGAGATGAGACGAGACGAGACTAAATGAGGGAGATAGGCGCCATGAATGAACTTTAAAGATGGTGAGGCTTCTCCCTCTCAGGGAGATTAGATCATAAACTGGAAATATGATAATTGTTTGAATGCTTTAGCATTCAAGGTATAGTATAGTTTATTCTGTCCTTTGACGTCCTTCTTAATCAATTGTTCAGATATTTCAGCAAATTTTGTTTTAAAATGGTCTGCTGATTTAGGACTTGACGGCTATGAATTTTGGTATTGATATTTTTAAGATAGTCATCTTTTTCTGGGTTTTAAGATCATTTGCTTACTGAGCCCACATAGTCACTGAGTATTCCTGTTTCTCCACCTTCTTCCTCAGCAGTTTTTTCAGAATGCAGAAGACATATAACAAACATATAGAACCTAATAGACATAGGAGACATCTTAAGCAAGTAGATGGAGCCTAACTTTAAAGGCCCTCATGGAATAGATGTACATGTACAAAAAAGGTAATGGAACACTGGTAGAGACACACTGGCAGCATATCAGGGTAATACTGCTGCCACGGAGTGTTTTTTTTAATGTGCATGGGCATGGTGAGGTGAGAATATTGTGCCATTCATGTCGCCAAGCTTGATAGTAATATTACCACAATGCCAAACTTCTGAATGAAAATCATACCGTCGCACAACAGAGGAAGATGTCATGATCACGTGACAGATGTGCGCCAAGCCCTGGCTGGCAACAATATTTGAAATCGAAGTAAGTATAACATATTCTCATGGGATTGTGTTCAAGAGTAACTAATACTCAGGCTCAATTAGGCTGGATTATGTGTTACTTTAGATGATATTTTCAATGAATTAAAGATTAAACTGTCTACGTTAGTTTATCAAAATGTGGTCAGACAAATTATATTTAAGTGCAAAGTCCTTCTTTGCCATGAAAATGAACTTCACCCAAAAAAACCAACATTCTCATTTTCTTTGTAAAGAAGGCTTAGGGCCCCCACTAAAGTAGACAGTGGTGAATTAAGCCGTTTTGGAGCCCAAGGCCCCCTTTAACTAATGGTTGGTCCACCTCTGAAAACAGACTTGCTCACTTGTTTATGAACTAAAGTCCATTTAGATTATTGAATTTAGATTTTACAACTGTAGACAATCATGTTCTAACTGTATTCAAAAATCATTGAGTCCAAAGAGAGCAGTCACAAGTGGTGCGGTGCGGATCCAGATGTGGAGCGCTGGAAAGTTTCCTCAAGGAGTCTATTTTTTCTGAACTGTGGATTTTCATGAAGTTGAAGAAATTACGAGTCAGACAGGAAGTGAGACATGTTTACCCAGTTGGTGATGTCATGCAGTTTTCTAACCCTTTACACCACCGTCAGTTTGTTACATTGAATTTTGTAGTTATTGGTTCATTCAAACCTCACAATCAGTGTAATGTGACATTTCTGGTGCTTCCAGGGGGTCGTGCCAGGCAGGCAAGAACCTTTAGAAATATTTCCTTTAAAACAACCACTTAATGCAAATTTGAAGGTAGTGTGAAGATTTGTAAAGCCATGTTGGCATTTAGGATTCTGCACCCTGGTGAGACACTAAAACTGTCACTGTTTCTTTCATTGACACAATGTTGGAACTCAGTAAACTGGAAAATAAAACTGAACAGGAACTCAACACAGAGAAGCTTGTTATCATTCAGATCCAGCTTCTGTACTCTCACCCTGTCAGATCAGCAGTAACAGCGTTGGATCAGTCAACAGGGGAGGCTGACTGGCTTTACCTAGATTTCTGGTTGGTGCTTTTGGGATTGACCACCCCACCAGTCTTTTTAGACAAGCCCAAAGCTGCGACAGCAATTTTATTGTTACGACCGCTATCATTAGGTGTGTGTTTTTGAAATTCTAGAGATCAGATACCAAGCTGTGGTTGGTGAGCCCAGATGAAGAGCTGGATACCTAGGGGGTAACCTCAATTAAATTAAATAAACAAAAGAGTTTGTGTTGAGTTAACATGGGGGATCCAACACTGTAGCAGCTGTGTGAAATAACTTGATAATTACAGATCACTAAAATAGTCTTCAATCTGGCTAATTTATCTATTTTAATCATTTAAAAGGATTTAAAGATAAAAAAAAGAGGAGCAGTTTTTGTTACATCAGGTTGTTGTTCTTAGATCTGCCACTAGGGGGTGTGTAAGGTTTTACCCCAGTCTACAAACACATGATCAACATTCTCATGAAGCTCTTGGCTGGCATTACACTCTGCTGGGTAAAACATTAATCTAAACCAAGTTTCAAGGAAAATCGTGTTTTTATCTGTAAATAACCATTTATCATAATTAAAAAACTGTTTTTGTCTGCTGATATCTTCAAATGAGCCTGGTGTTACGTCTCATTGATAGAAAATGTCTCTATAGGTGTCATGGTCTCAAGAAAACAATAAAAAAATATCTTTTAACAAAGCTGTTTGCTTTCTTCTTATGCATCTGAGAACGACCCAATGCTGAATCAAGTTCTTACAAACATGTCTGTGCGTGATTTTGGCACTGGGCTTGTTAGTTCATCCATGATTAAATTATAATTGCTAAAACGTTCATCTTTTCTGTGCACGTGTTATTTACATACTGGAAACCTGCATCTCCTCTTGTTCCAAACATGCAGCAACATTTAAATGAGCCTGCCACAGCAGCGTTTGTTGTTCTGATTGTTTCAAGGCTGGGCAGAATGCTGCAGAAATGGGCTTGAGAGCATTGCAAAGTATTAGCTGATAAGGACTGGAGACAGCAGCATTAGTGAGGAACGGAGAGCAGGCTGCAGATAAAGTGAAAGTGACTAAGAGTAAGTGAAGAAACCAGCCATGCCTGTTTTTTTTCCTCCAAATAAAGAAGACTTTCTGTTTATTTGCATCCATGGCAGTGGCTGATTGTGTCTGAGTTCACTGTTTGTCCTCAGGAATCTCTCCATTCACTCGTTTTTATTAAACATGAGCGCAATAAAGTAGAGGAAAGGCAGAATTTATTATATTTTCATTATTTTATTACAAAAATGAAGCAAACATAAAAGTTTCATTATGTTTATAAAACATACACGTCATACATAAAATATCAAAATACAAAATAAGGTTAATTATGAAAGAAAGAAAAAACAGATGCAGTCATAATAAAAGCAACCTTGTCAGAAATTCAGAGGGAGTCGCCCATGTGAGAACTCGAGTTTAGACATCTATGCCTGCAAGAAGGTGATGCGTTTGTTTTTATTTTGCCTCAGCCGTCGTATTTTCTCTTGGGCTGTGTGTTTTTTCCTTCCTGGAATTAGAAAAGTGAAGAGACTGGTTAGTATAGCTCCCAAATCCAGAGACGGTGGAGTTTGTGAGCTCTGACTCAGGCACCGGAACCTTTTGTCTGGTGTTCTCTAGGCCGTGTGATAACAGGGATTACTTTAGAGGTCATGCTCACACTTTATTCAGATCTCATGCATTTTTAAAAAGGCCTGATGCTGAATCAGCTCCTAGATTCTGTCTCAGACGGTGGTCACCTTTAACACACACGTCCATGCAGCTCTGCCTTGACACAAAGTTGTTGCTGCTCCCCCCACAGCCGGTGTAGACGAAGTCCTGGCAGCTCTTGGTAGCTGTGTTGTAGTAATAGCGAGTTATGGAGGCTGAACACTTCCCCTTGTCCAGAGGGTCCAGGCAAAGCATGGGAACAGCTGCAAACACAAAACACCACAGTGAAGCTGCTGAGATGCATCTGTTGTCACGGCTGCAGCAGCTTCCTCTCACGATGCTCACTTTTCTGTGGGCTGCAGTAATCCATGCAGGAGGTGAGGTCTCGGAAGCGGTTGGAGTTTCCTCCACAACCCCCATAGGAGAAGGGCTCACACTTCATGCTGGTCATGTTGAAGAAGTAACGGGGTAAGATGGCCCGGCAGTGACCTTCCTCTTTGGGAAACCTGCAGATCTGTGGGATTTCTGTGCAGAAAAAGTGGGAGAAGTTAAACCTGGAAAGTTCAATTATATTTTAGGAGTTATTTATTAGATTTTAAGTCATCAGGATCTTACTTGGGATTCTAAAACAAGCCTTCTGACACTCCTGATAACTCTTGAAGTTATTGGAATTCCCCTGGCAGCCCCCATAATAGAAATGCTCGCACTTCTGAGTGATGGTGTTGTAATAAAAGCGCTCGATGTTCCCCCTGCAGGGTCCCTCGTCCACCTGGAGAAGGCACTCGCCTGTTTTTATTAAAAATAATGTTAAATAAGCCCAAATAAACGCAGAGGAACTACAGAAAAAGTCACTAACGTCACGTGTTATTGTTGTTGTTTAAAGTCGGAAAAATGTTTCAAATAAAGGCGCGCGCACTTACCTTTGCTGCGTGAGAGCGTCAGACCCTGACGGAACGAGGAGATGATCGTAAACAGTGCTAATAAGAAGCCCAACTCCATCCTGAGTGAGTTTTCCCGGTGTTCCCGAATCCGTGTGTGTGGACAAATCCCAGTTACTTCCAGCTTTATATCGCTTCCCAGGAAATTCAGGGGGCGGGGACTTTGGGGAGGTAATGAGTCACTTCCATGCAGCCCAACCAGAGTTAATTCATGTGTGGAGAAGGATCGCAGCTGTGACTGAGTGTTTAATCATCAATAAGTTAGAATAAACTCTGATTATCTGAGCTGGAGTGGAGTAGGGCTCACACGATGATGATGACAGTGGCGTGTCCAGAGTTTTAAAATGGGGTGGCCCAGGTGGGGCCCTTGTTTATGCATGGGATGGGTGGCACCAATTTTTTTTCCTTTTCGTTTGTTGCATTCTAGTGAATTTGAGTTCCACACTGGGCTACGGCCCAGTTTCAATACTCTTCTGTGAAGTGCGCAGTAAAGTTTCGAGTGCGTAGTACACAAGTATGCAAATAATTGGCGATTGGGACAGTGAGCAGGGAGTTATCGCATGCTGGGATGCTGGTTGCTGTTTGTGCTTTTTTAAAAATCTTTATTAACAACAATTATTTGACTAAATTTAAATTAATTGCTGTCCAAATTTATATCTTAGTCTTAAACATTCAGAGCATGAATAAATATCATTAATCTTCTTAAAATGAACTTCCTTCACTTGAAAATACATGTTTTCAGAAAAGCACTTGAGTTATTGCTCCGCCTTCTTCTCAAAATTCCCACACAGCAATGGATTGTGGGTAATACCCTTGCCTGAAGTCCGCATCGCTGTGGACTTGGGTGAAGTGTGGATTAAGGGTGCAAAATGGGCGTGGTCAGCTTCTGCACTTGGAAATCGGGACACCCTACTACGCACTCGCACCCCTGGCCGGGAACGGGAATTGAAGGGTGCAAGTGCGAGTATTGGGATTGGGCCCATGATCATTTTCTCTCTAGTCTTCCTTGAGCTGTTTTGTGATGGTTAAGCTACTTCTTGGTGCATTACTGCCACCAACTGGAGTGGAGTGGGACTGGGACCTGGACTCTAAATACTATTTATGCCAATATGAAAAACTAATAAATAATAATAATTATAATACAGAAATATTCTGTTGGTCGGGGCTGGAAAACAATGTTTAAGGTGCATGTTGCCACCTACTGTTTTGGGGTTTATAACCCCAAGCCTTTTGTGGACTATGTAAAGTCAATTTAAATGGAACTTAGTGGGGTGGCACCTCGGGTGACCAATCAGATTCCAAGGGTGACGTGCTACCCCAGGCCACTCCCTGGATACGCCTCTGGATGATGATGATGATGGTGGTGGTGGTGGTGGAATAGAATAGAATATGTGGTGGTGTGTGACCTCATTGACCTTGGTAGCAGGTGGAGCAGGGGGTTGGTAGGGTATGAGGGGTCACCATGTCCTTGGTTCTCCTGAGGGTTGCAGGTTGTGGAGATATGCTCCAGGGTGGGAAGAACCAGCAACCATCCCGTCTTTCCACTGAACTTGTGCATCCTCTAAGGAAAAGAGATTTTGTTCAATCTGAATAAATTAAAACATGTTCCCATCATGCACCTGTCTCACTAGAAATAAATTATTAGTTTTCCATCATAATTGCAGCCAACTCCAAACTCTAAAGTCTTGCTTCACTAAAGCACTGAAGGTTTCTAGAATGAGCCTCATTTTTATACCAAAGACTTAAGCTAAGATCGTGAAGCTATCGCTAGAACGAGCTGACTTCAGGGAAAACTGGTTAACCTGATTTTGAGCCATCAGTTAGTTATGGAGGACATCTTAAATCTATGTGACTCCAAACATTAATCAGCTGATGTAAATCCAAAAAAGACCTTCAGAAAAAACATCTAGTGGATCATGAGATGTGCAACAAGCAACAACGTTACCACTCACTTTTTTATTTTGGTCATACAAAATTATTATCATGGACATTTTTTTTATAACATAAATATTGTTTGTTTCAAACTTTCGGATGTGACTGGAAAACTGCCGTGCAGTCATGTTTAGACCGATGATACGCCTCCACCTTGACAGGTAGAGGCTAAATACAGATTAGCCTTCTTATCAGAATGATCCGATGCATGAAGCACCACCCTTTAACCCACATTCATCTGCACTCAAACACACAGTCCACTAAAATTCTAATTTGTTTGTTAAAAAAGAACAAATGCATATTTTTTAAAGGTGCAGACAAATCAAAACAGACACTTGTGTGATTCACAAACTCCTTTTTAGGCAAGCTTGAGCTACATGGCATCATTCTTCAATGGGGGCTTCTTTAAATCAGATTAGCAGATTAGAATTGTTGGTGCAGATTACTTTATAACCCAGATTGAGAGAGAGGAGAGGGATTCTTCTGCAGGATTTTGGTGGTGAAGGACTGCTGCCTGTGACCGTTCGTAAGTATTAAAACTTGGTTTTTAGTATTTTAACAACCTGGAGCTAAACATGTTAAACGTTCCTTTTGCTTCAACAGACGATGCCTGTCATAAATGTGGAGGATCTGACGGACAAGGACAAGGCTTTGATGGAGGTGAACCAACTCAAAGTTGAAGTAAAACTTCAACGGTGGCTGGTAAGGTCCAAAAACAGCTGAAATCCTTTAAATCTGGTTAAACAAAGAGCAGAAAGCTTGATTCAACACTTATCCCTTGTCATTTTAGACATCTAAATGTTGTGAAGAAATCAAGGAGTACATTCAGGCGGGCGTGGAGGAGGACACCCTCGTCAAAGGCATTTCAGAGGAGAAGAACCCCTTCAAGGAGAAAGGTGGCTGTGTCATCTGCTGAAACAGAGCTGAGGAGCTTTCCACATCTCAGATTAGCACCCAAGGACATTCTCTCTCTCCCCTGTAAAATGGATTTGCAGAACGAGAAGACTAGAAGGACACGATAAAGAAAGTTCATAAAACTGCACAAGTTCCCATGTAAATGAATCCCTATCCTCGGGCCAGATCTGTAGCCTTATAAGGTTGTTCTTTGAAAAAGATGCAATAAATAACAAGTTTATTTGGCAAGATGTATAATAATGCTTCTCTGTCATGTGGTGTGTAGATGTAGTCTGGGCAAACGGGTGTGTGTTCAAACACTGAAGCAACTGTCATTAAATGTGCTTGTTTATAAGTTTATAATGATTCCCTCAGGGCTGACAGAAAAGTTAACATTCAACTCAGTTTGCATACATTTAGTTGCCTCAACGTTTTGTCATAATATAATACAACATTTTGTAGCATAAATCATAAACTTTAAAGAACTGTCTGTGTATTTATTTGTTTCTCATAAGCAAAATTATTTTTCCAATATTTCTGTTTTTGGGTAGATTACAGGAAAACTTTAGATGCAATACAAAAAACACTTTTAGCATGTTTATTTCATGTTTATTTGTGTTGTAATTTTGACAACATCCTATAGAAATTAATAACATTTTATGTAATTGTGACTATAATTTCTCTAATTATATATCTCTTAATTAAGATTTCAAATCTCTTTTATAGAACAGAATAGAATAGAATAGAATAGAAAATCTTCTTATTGTCCCTCAGTGGAGAAATGTTGGTGTCAAAAAAGGAATCACATTCACAACAGGAATAAAGAATAATAAAAAAATAAAATAATAATATTAATAAATAAATAAATAATAAAAGACTGTTTACTGAACAAAAAACATAAATGCAACAAATACCTACAATATTCAATTCAATTTACCACATTAAAAAATATATCATTTTGCAGTCTTGCTGCCACCGAGTGCGCATGCGCTGCACCGCTGGTGTAAACAATCATGGCGCTGCACAGAGGAGCTCTGCGTCTAAACCTGCTGTTTAACAGCCGCAGTTTGTACAAACTCACCTCGCTTGCGGGTGTCCGGTCTCTGTCTGAAAACGCGTCAACTAAAACCGCAACGTCCAAACCCGCAGACACCACGGCCGACCATTTAATCTACACACACGAGCACTTTGCGTTGAAGGAGGCCCTCCGGAAGGTATGCAGGTTTGCTAACATTCATCTACAAGTTTGTAGCTAGCAAAAACTGGGGCCAGAAGGTAGAATATGGCTATTTTATTTGGTTATGAGCGTGAAATATACTAACATTTCTCTCAGCATGGTAGAATTCCGTTTATCACAGAAAGAAAAGAAACAGTGTTTGAGTTTTCTGATAAAGTAGGTGAGAGGTTATGTTGTTTGTGTTTGTCTGCTCTCCACTGCTAGGCTAAACTAGCATCCTGCTGCTATACCTGAAAGTACAGTAGATAGGTGTTTATACACATGTCTGTGGTGCTGGTGAAAATCTGGAGAAACTAGGTCAACACAGCTGTTTTATGACCACTATAACCACACCTGAAGTTAGCTTCCGGGTCAACATTTGGTTAAAGGACATTTCCACAGATTGTTTGGGTCATTTTTGATCAGTGCTAGCTCACAAACTGCACTTTAGATTCCACTTTTAGCATAAAATAATTTAGATCAGGTGTGAGCAATTTATCTTGTAATTTATTGTTTGCACCAGTTTTCACTGGACTAGATGTAAAGGGGAAAATTAAATAAACACCACAACATCCTTGTCCTGTAGTTTCAGAAGTAAATGATTGCAGGAATATGGAAGAGGATTAGGGCCACCGAAAAGAAAAGAAAAAGAATTCTGACATTTTGACTCCTGAGAAAAAAAATCTGAATTATTTTCTTTTCAGTGGCCCTAATCCTCGTCCGTACACAAATGGCTTATAAATAATTTATTTGTTGTATAATAAAACATGAGCAAGGTGGTCCAGTTGGAGGTACTGTATACTTGCAGCAAGAAGGTTGCAGGTTCAAACTTGGCTGCAACCTTTCTGCCTTCGTTCTCCCCATGCTTGCATGAGTTTTCTCACACAGACCAAAAACAAGCATGTCAGGTTAACTTTAGATTATCCCGAGGTGTGAGTGAGTGTGACTGGTCTGTGTGTCCTTGTGATGGACTGGAGACCTGTCCAGGTTGTGCCCCACCTTTCACTGCTGGAGACAATCACCAGCTCACCATGACCCTAGTTAGGACAAAACAGTTTAGAAGATGAGTGAGTGAGTATAAACATTTTAGTTCAGATTCAAACTGTTTAGGTCTCGTAGTTTTAGAACTATAATCAAATATTTTAGTCCAGGTCTGAGCAGTCTATGGTAGCCTTTGACTAGAGCTGATCAAATCTGGTCCAGATTTTAAAATCCAAATAAATCAAAAGCTGTAATCAGAGTCTAGCTTCAGTCTTGTAGTACCAGCTGTTGTTTCTGTCCTCGTACAGAGCACCACTCTTGTTCCTATCGAGTCCAGACTTTCATCAGGGATTCACAGAGCCACATTTAAATCAGTCAGTCTGTTTGTATCCAGTAAAAGTTAGGGCCTGAATTACACGCTGCTCCTCAAAACTGTGAAAAGCTATTATCTGTAGTTGTTCAGGTTAGAATTGTTGGTATTTCTTTATCCATTAGAGCCGACAGACTGAAAAACATTCAGGTGGAAAATTAAATGTCTGAACTTTTTGATTCAGGAGAACCAGACAATGAGACTGCCTTTGTGTGATTGTCAGCACGATGATTACAGAGGAAAGCAAACTCTCCTTTAGAATGGTTCACAACTTCTAGTGTACAGATCTGAACTTTATATAAATGATTTATTTAAGTCTGTTTGCTTTATACACCTGTAAAAAAAGCTTATTTTTTAAAATTTGTATTGTTCTGCATTTAACACTTTCCTAAACACAGAGCTGTTGTTTTTCCAAATCATTATGGTAAACAATGAAGTTAAGAATTAGTAACCAGCCTGACTCATTTCAGATTCATTTTACTGGACGTAACATAGAAACATCAGCTGCAGAAAATAGCAGCAGGAGCACAAATAAGACAGGAAACACAAATGTTGCATAAGGTGATGGGAAGCTGTCTGACTAAACCTTTAGTAAAAATGCCGGGAGGTTGAAAATAAGCTCTCACTGGGAAAACTGGGAAGGAAGACGGTGTGAGTAGGAAATCCAGAACAATATGTTGGCGGTGTAGGAAGAGGAATCCGAGTGGGAATGGTCTATTAAAAGAATTCATTGGATAGTGTGTGTTTATTAATGATTTACATAGGAAATCCCTCAGTTAGAACCCAAGGTTACACTCTCATGGTCCTTCACATGTGGGCTGCACCAGGGCAGGTCATCTGGTTTCATTTCTGATGTGGCTGAAGGATTGGCCTAACGTTATCAGGAAGCAGCTTGATGTGGGTTCAGTCTGGGATTTCCCTCAACACAACAAAGCCATCACACCCCACTAGTCTGAGACCATGTTTGTACCGACGTTGTGTCTATCGTTGTGTTCCATGACACATCTTCCATAAGTAGTTTGAACGGTATTAATTAGGGGTGTGAAATTATGAGATTAATTGAGATTAATTAATTACAGCCAGATTTAGTGCACTATTTTTTTAATTGAGTTAATCTCATTTTTAATCTATAACTTTACTGGGACTTTTCTAGCCTCTAGTAGGAATAAATGCTTTGTAAGTTGTGATCCCTGGGGAAATAAAGATCAGATGCACCTGTTTCAGGAAGTAGAATTCAGCTGGAGGAAAAAATTGCTTCAGGTTTCTTATTTCCTGATATGTGGACATCTCTCCTCTGATTGGCTAACAGCAACACGACTCTACCACTGACTCTGTTTGCTCTGCAACGTTGATGTTTTATCTCCACAAATGACTCAAGCCTGGAGGAGTTCTACTGTGAGGTGGAGTTGCTAATGCTAACAGTTAGCTTCTACTAGCTGAGACGTTCTCTGCTGTTTCCTGGACGCTAAACCCATAGATATCATACACTGCTCACAAAAATGAAAGGAACACTTTAAAGAAACACATTAGATACATCAGATCTCAATATGAAGTTGGATATCTATACAAATAACGACAGGGCAATGTCTTAGGAACAAAAGGATGCCAAGTCTTTTAATGGAAATAAAAGTTTTCAGCCTACAGAGGGCTCAACTGTGTAGACACCCTAAAATCAGAGTGAAATGAAGATGTGGCAGGTTAGTCCATTATTTCAAAAACTTAATTTCTGCAACTCAAAATGCTTTTCAGTATCTTGTGTGGCCCCCACGAGCTTGTGTGCATGCTTGACAACGTCGGGGCATGCTCCTAATGAGACAACGGATGGTGTCTTGTGGCATTTCCTCCCAGATCTGTGTGAGGGCATCCCTGAGCTCTTGTACAGTCTGAGGAGCAACCTGGCGCCACCTAATGGACCGAAACATAATGTCCCACAGATGTTCTATTGGGTTTAAGTCAGGGGATCATGAAGGCCATTCAATTGTTTCAATTCCTTCATCCTCCAGGTACTGCCTGCATACTCTTGCCACATGAGGCCGGGCATTGTCGTGCATTAGGAGAAAACCAGGACCTACTGCATCAGCGTAGGGTCTGACAAAGGGTTCAAGGATTTCATCTGGATACCTTATGGCAGTCAGAGCACCATTTCCTAGGCAGTAGAGGTCTGTGCGTCCCTCCATGGATATGCCTCCCCAGACCATCACTGACCCACCACCAAACCTGTCATGTTGAACGACGTTGCAGGCAGCATAACGTGCTCCTTGTCTTCTCCAGACTCTTTCACGTCTATCACAGGTGCTCAGGGTGAACCTGCTCTCGTCTGTAAAAAGTACAGGGCGCCAGTGGCGGACTTGCCAATTCTGGTGTTCTTGAGCAAATGCCAGCTGAGCTCTACGGTGCTGGGCAGTGAGCACAGGGCCCACTACAGGACGTCGGGCCCTCAGGCCATCTTCATGAAATCTGTTCCTGATTGTTTGGGTAGAGACATTCACACCAGTGGCCCTCTGGAGGTCATTCTGTAGGGCACGAGCAGTGCTCAGCCTGTTCCGCCTTGCACAAAGGAGCAGGTATTGGTCCTGCTGATGGGTTGTGGACCTTCTACGGCCCTGTCCAGCTCTCCGAGAATAACCGCCAGTCTCCTGAAATCTCCTCCATGTTCTGGAGATTGTGCTGGGAGACACATTAAACCTTCTTGCTGCAGCACGTGTGGATGTGCCATCCTGGAGAAGTTGGACAACCTGTGCAACTTCTGTAGGGTTAAGGAATCGCCTCATGCTGCCAGTAGAGATAATTACTCAAGCCAAAACTAGCACGAGTGGAAAACCAGCCAAAAAAGATCAAGAGGGAGAAACTTGAAATGACCTCCACATGTTAAACCAGTCCTGTTTTGAGGGTTTTGTAATTGTTGCCTCTTTAGTGCACCTGTCGTTAAGTCCATGAACACCAATACAGCTGAAAGTGATTAACAATGCCCTCAGCTGCTTAATCAACCAGAAAATTATCAGACAGGTTTAATTGATTTCATGCCAGGCCCAATAAAAAAAGTGTTCCTTTAATTTTTGTGAGCAGTGTATATATTGCTAGATGCCTTACCCGCGCTGTTTGTTAATTAGATGAACGTCCCTACACGGCGGCCATCTTACTTCAGACAGCTGCCCCCTATCGTAACATTGGTGTCAATGGTGCGTGTACTATTAAAATAACTCTAACTTGCTCAATTTTCAAACGGTTTGATTTGTTATAAACGCCAGAGATGTGGCTGTGAAATATGACAGATTTGGCCCGTTAATTTAAAAATGTGCAAATATGTTCTATCAAGCCTATGTGTTATAAGGTTTGTAATAATGCAACCCACTTGTAAACCCGTTAATATTTCATCGAGTTAAGAGTGTTTTTGTTGTTCACTCACCTTCCATCTGCTACCATTGAGAACAGAACGTAAGATGGCCGCCGTGTAGGGACGCTGTCGACTCCCAGTTAAGGCATCTAGCAATAAATATGATATCTATGGCTAAACCAACAACAGCCTTCCCCATCGTAAGTCAAGATGGGTGAGTCCATGATTGTTAAGTGACAGTGTGACGTAGATTAAAACTGTTGATGCCTTACCTGTCGTCCAATGCTATGTTGTGTGAATGTAGCTCTAACTTATGGATTATTACGTGTTTGGCGAAATGCACCCTGTCAGGGACAATAGTTGAAAATGAGCTCTGGAGCCAATACTGACACCTTTAACAGAAATGTTCATTAACATGTGCTGTCCCTGTTAATAAACTAATAAGGAATATTAATAACAGGAAAGTCCGGCCCACTGGGTGTTCTTCCTCGCTGAAGCACAGACGGGACATGTCGAAATACTTCATATTGCGACGTTGACCTTCAGCTCAGTAGCACAAGTTGGGCAAAACCCCCTTTAGTGAGGACATGCAGAATCACTCCCTGATGAACTTTTTGTTTTACTTTCCAACAACTATTCATCCCTCCCTTTCCCTCCTCAGGATCTGAACTTTAGGCATGAATTCCTGTTTTTTTTTTATTAAGGGGGGGAGGTGTAGTTATGTGTGTTTTGGCAGGAGGAGTGACACACCATCACGTTTTGCAGTTTTAGAGAAAAGATGTAAAAGTATATCTTCTAACTGTTGCAGGATTTAAACAGACATGTATCTTTTTTAAGTTTCTATGAATAATATTTTCTGTTTTTATGCATTAATGTAAAGTTTTTTAGATTAAACAGACATGTTTTAACAATCAAATACAAATTAATTCAATGTAAATAATATCAGTAACAACCTAATGTACACACACATCATTTTATAGTTAATCATTGATTATTAACTCGATGCCACCTATGATTGACGTACACAAATATATTATTACTAGGGGAGGGAATTTTACGCGTTAATTATGATTAAGTAATTAGAAAAAAAAATAAAATTAACGCATTTAACCCTTTAAGCCCGAGGCTCCCCCAATTGGGGGATGTTGAAGTCTAGCAGCAAAATACATGCCCTAAATATCAATATAGTCAAGCTGCACCTCTAATAATGTCAATGACTATTGTTTGATTCTCTGTCTCGTTAATTTTAATTAAAAAAATTGCTTTCTGGGCAAATTTTCATGAACAATTAAAATGCGATTAGTCAAGATTAATTAATTACTCGAATTAATTAGATTAATTTTTTTAATCCACCCCTAATTATTACATCTTCTCAGAACAAGCAGCACAGCAAGCTGATGTATCACAGATTTGTTTCGAGCTGCTTTCTTTCCTTCTCCAGATGCTGTAATGAGACCCAGCATCACTCTGCAGCTCACTCACTGCTGACATGTTTCAGATTTACACAAGCAGCCATCACTATCACCAGGAAGCACGCTGCTTCTGCAGTCGGGATTTAAAGTTCACGCTAACACTAAATAATAATACAAGTCTGTGCTGTGATCACCACAAATCAGTGCAAAATAGCTTTAGTTGTTCATGTTGTTAATAAAATCAGATTTTATCAGCCAGTTAACATCACCTGTGTGATGAAGGCAGGTTATTTTTCTCTTTATATACATTTTCAATCTCAACCCTTTTATATTTCTGGCAGCTTTGTGCCTCTGGAGATAATGGATTGACTGCTGACCTACAAGGAACTCCATTAGTATGAGTTTCACTACCAGGCTTTGGTTTTGTGTGCTACGTTATTTCCTCCAGAGGTTAATTGCACCTTTCTGAGAACAAAGTGATGTAAAACTCCGACTCATTAGATGCTAACGGTGAAATGGAAATGCATTAAAAAGAGAACGATAAGCTTGAGCTGGAAAAGATCAGTTTCCACTGATTCTGTGGGAATTAAAGCAAGTGTCATGGCCTCCACATCGTTCCTGTAGAGAGAAACGACATTTGTTGTTATTGTCATATTATTAGTGTCAGAATTAACAGAAATGAGGCACGTTTGTGCAGAAATGTGGAAAAACATCTGCATTCAATTTTAAAATTCCTTATATAACCCAGTTTAAGACACACACACACCCCCACACACAGCATCATATCTCTCAGCTGTTATCTTTGCTCTGCAGCTCATCGACCAGGAGATTAACCCTCATGTGGATAAGTGGGAGGCAGAGGGAACGTTTCCAGCCCACAAAATATTCAAGATCTTGGGAAACGCGGGTTTTCTGGGAGTCAGCAAACCAGTGGGTAAGACCAGTGACTTTTATCTGCTCCAGTAAGGAGACTGGTGGACGACGCTGAAGCAGCTTCTAGCTAATTTTTACACTGACGTGTTTTTGTAGAGTTTGGCTGGAAAATAATTGTTTACCTATTTAGGAGGTTGTTTTTCTCCCCGTCAGCTTGGACATCAGTATTGTTGAGAAAAGCAATGCATGGTGGGATAGCTGTTTCCTCCAACACTAAGTACGAGCTGAGTTTGTGATATAAACAATATTTTAGGTCAGAAATGTGAACACCCCTGACTACTGGAGACAAAAAGCTTTTTGGGTAATGACGACCAGGCTAGCATGAGTTTACCTCAATGCCTTATGGGTAATTTAAGGCCCTTCAGAAATGACTCTATTCCATGAAAAGGATGTTGAATTCCAGTTGATGAACGCTGCTGAGACTTTCTGTTTCTGATTCCTTTTCACTGAACTCTGGTGATGAATCAGACACGTCTGAGGATAAAAACCCTCTTAACAGCATAAATATGGCTTTGATTGATGCCGCGTTTAACCTAAGAAGACAGCCATGATAAACCATCATCCTTGTAATATGAATCACACTGTGGATAGAATTAAGGGTCTAATTTGTCCCGTGTCGGAGCTGAGGAATCGCTCTCTTTGTTCCCGCTTTGACCGGCACTTCTTTATGAGATCCGTGTTTTTCTAGCTGAACCGTGTTATTTTATCTCTGTTTTACAGCCAGGCATTGGAGTTTGTCTGGTTTGTAAACGATCCCCACCGTGATGATGAGTGCTGGTGTCAAACACCCAGCAGCTGCTGCAGTACGGGAGTCCGTTGGTCCCGTCTGAGGCAGTGGCATCAGTCCGGTGCAGGACCACGGTCATGACTGATCTCTGTATTTGGGGTAAAAGTAGCAGCTCCAGCTGGATGAGAACAGTGGAGTGATGCTCGGTGTCGAGTCTCTTGAACAATATTCACTACAAGTGTGTAAAGGTCAGAGAAGAGAAGAGAGGGCGAGGGAATTAAAATGTGCTGAGGACACGGGCATTAAGCATTAGTCGATGAGATTAGAGAGGAGGATCGGCCCGGCAGTGCACTGTGAGTGTTATCAGGTGGTACATTCCTTCCTATTACGCATAAATACACTTGGAACCAAAAATCACTATTATACCCCATCAATCAGAGCGGGGAATGCTCAACTACTTTCTCTACTTCCATTTATTTACTAAACTTTTCATTCTTCTCTTAAAGATTAAAGTCCCATTAGTCTAGTGGGTTCCGATGCGGACTACGAGCCCGTGCCCGGTCCATCCCGACCAAGATCCAGGATGAGGGGTGCACCTACGTACGTACAACGGCCTTGCGTAAAAGCTTCACCAGAATGATTGACAATTATGCGGACCAATGGTTTAGATGGTCCACCCAGAAGTAAAGAACGTCTGAGTGTCAAGCGGGGAGGCACTGGGTCCCATTTTTAAAGCCTTTGGTATGACTCAACCCTGGATTTGAACCCACGATCTCCCAGTCTCAGGGTGGACACTCATACCACTAGACCACTGAGCTGGTTAATCAAAAGCCACGTATGCAAAGTTAGCTTTCCCTTTGTCTGAGCCCACCTTGGCTTGATAAGGACAAATGTTACCACTGGGTATTTTAAAGAAAAACATACAAATGGAGTGAATTTCACACTTTGCTTCCTGCTGCTGTGGTGCTGCTGACTAATGAAGAGGGCTTTAAGAAGGCCACAGTGGGTTAATTGATTTATACGGTTGGATTAAGGGAGTGGGAGCAGGATATAGGAGTTGGTTTAATGGAGAAATAATTCATCAGGTCAAATGAGATTAGTGGCTGGCCTGGTCAGGAATAAAAACGAGCTGAAAACAAAACAAACGTAAATTTAACCTGAAAGGATTCAGCTAATAAAAGGCAGCTTCTGTGATGAACTTTGTGCTATTTTTACAATAATATATTTATTTAACTTATCTTTTTGGAGGATCAGCCACTTGAGATGAACCATCTCGTTTCTAAGTGGGTCCTCCATCAAAAGTTACAAAGTAAACAAAACACCAAGATAGTAGACAAAGCATATTGCAAGCAAACATAAAATCAATGGGGTAAGAACAAAAGCACACAAAAAAAACGGCGCAACTAATGAGCATGCATCATAGATAATAAATAATTAAGAAGTTACAGTACATACATAAATAAAAATCCATAAAAATCAAAAACAGTTGCAGGTGGGCATTATATGTTCATATATCAAAGTTCTAAATAAACAGAAAGATATAATAGACCTGAAATCGGCCGGTAATTTGTTCCAATCTAATGGAGCTTTAACAGAAAAGGCCAACTTCCCGATTTCCTTTTTTTTTATATGATTCATTCGATGTTTCTATAAATACTTTACCACAATTTTCCAGATTTAAGGGACATTAGTTTTTATTAAAGGTGTGGTTCACTCATTTAATCAATACATCTGCAGTGGTCTAGTAGGAATGGATGCCTTGAAATTTGGCCATCTCGCCTCTGATTGGGCGCTATATAAAACATTTTTTCTTCTTCTAACAGCAACATGGCCCTACCACTGACTGCAACGTTGATGTTCTATCTCCACAAATAACACACGCCTGAAGGAGTTCTGCTGTGTGGTGGAGTTGCTAATGCTAACAGTTAGCTTCTACTAGACATTCTCTGCTGTTTCCTAGACGCTAAACCAACAACACCATCGTGAGTCCAGATGGGTGAGTCCATGAATGTTAAGTGACAGTGTGATGTCACACTGTCAGGATTTTCTAATCCTAGAGTTTCACGATCTATTTTCTATCAGAAGCTAATGCAGGAGATAGGTGTAGGAGACTATTTTCATGTTCAGCCTGCATAAAAAACTCAGAGTGACTGATTATAGTCAGAAATAATCATTAAAAAACATTTGTACAGATCCACACCATTAAAGGTGCCCTAGAAAGGGATTAGGAATGGAAACTGATCTCTGAGCCTCTGTACATCATATGCAACTTTGTTGGTGCTCAAAATGTCCCAGGAGCCCTGAAACTGGCCAAAAACAACCCCATAATAAAGCTCCACAATGGAAAGACTGGTTTACCTCGTCCACTCAGCCAAAACATGAATAATAAATGAGCTGCATGCTGATTGGCTGGTTTACCCCGATAGCTCTGAATCTGGAAACTAACTGTGCCAATGACTGTAAATATAAGATGTACGAACCCTCCACGCCGTCACCCGAAGGTTTCTGAAGAGCTAAATTGAAGTGGGCAGTTCCCACCAACGCCATCTTGGCCGCATCACATGTCACGTCACTCCTGGAAAATACAGAACTGGAGCTGAAAGTGGGCTGTGAAGGTGGGGCAGATGATTGACACATCAAACTCTGAGCCAATGTAGCTACGAGCTAACTGAGCTAACCGTAGCTAACAGAGGTTGAGGAGAGGAGTCCAGCAGGTCTTTTTGCATGAACGACTGATAGCATGTTCTCCTCATGCATACGTGGGTTTTCTCAGGTGCTCTGGTTTTCTCCCACAGACCAAGAACATGCATGTCAGGTTATTTGGAGACTCCAAATACCTATGTTCTTATAGGTGTGAGTGAGTGACTGGTTGTCTCTGTGTGTCCTTGTGATGGACTGGAGACCTGTCCAGGGTGTCCCTGGGCCTAGCCTCTCACCCAGTGACTGCTGGAGAGACACCACCTCTCCACTTCCCTATTGAGGATAAACGAGTAAATTAAAACATTAGGTAGTAAATATATTTTAATGAATCTTTCTGAGGACTCGCAATAATTAGGGGATCTGTAATTGGATGGAAGAGAATGTTTCTTCACATGCAGCTGGCCTAATGACCCCGCCCCTAGGTTAGCACACCAGCAGGCTGAGAAGCGATACCTCAGATCAAGAATTTAGGAGTTAAGATTATTTTTTTACAGCGTAGAGCTCCTGTTGGGTCAGGATGACTTGATCCATCAGTGAAACAGATCAATGTTATTTACTTCATGCTTTAAACTGTAGAGGTTTTAACAAACTTGTTTCTGTGAGCCAACTCTTTCCACTCATCGTTACTTTTGAAAACGAGAGCAGGAAGTTTAGCCCTGCAGCCACGTTGGGGTCCTGACCCCTGGCTCCAGGCCTCGTTTCCTCTGCTCTGACTGAGATCTGCTCACTATTGCATGGAAGTGGCCTTGTTCTCCGTTTGACAGCTTCAGCCTGAACAGGTTTCCCTTTCTAGAGCTTAAATAAATAAGCTTTCATTAGATTAGTGATTTTATCAGACTGACATCTCAGACTCAAGCTCCATCAGCTTGTCTCGTATGGATCTCCACCCAGGGAGAACCTATGGGGGAGAACATCTGAAGAAACATCGGCGTTTCGGGTCGACACGTGTGACTGAATTCTGTTTGTTTTCCTTCTGCTTACTTGTTTAAGCCGACAGCCTGCTGTTTTGTTTAAAGTGGGATAACCCTGGTCCTGTCCTCCGCTCACGTTAGCCACTGTGGGGTTTCCAGGGCTCAGAGACTTATCACCACACAGCTGCACCTGTTTCCTCTTATTTTTGGCTCCCCCGTTGTCGTGTCCCACTATATTTCCTTCTGTTTGTGCTGCTTTTTCGTTTATTCCCTATCTTTGACAGCCTGCCGGACTTTCCTTTTATTTAATAACTAATCTGACAGCTGATGTTGTAGTAATGTGGTAAATTCCCTCAGCGTCGTCTGTCAACGTTTGCTTCCGTCACTCAGAGATTGGATTTCTGTATTTGATCCTGGAGAAATGAAGCTTAGATCATCAGGTTTTTTTTTATTGACTACCATCAGACTGGTACAGCAACACTCAGCTCCCAGTCTCTATTAATGGTTTTACACCACTAATGTTTTATAGAGGCACCAACTCTTCTTTGAGACCAACACCAGTGAAAATGTAGTGACGACTAGAGCTGGACGATAAATCGAAACTTTTTCGTTATCGAAATTTCTGACTCTGATATAATTTTTCACACATCAATAAAATCTGTAATAAAAAAATGAAAAGATGTGTAGGTTGGCAACGTTCATGTCCCTTTAAGAAGCTGTACCACCTCGAGTCACATGACAACGTGACTCAACGTAATACGTGTAACAGCTCCATCTAGTGGACAACTTTTGTTTTTCCGCATACACGTAAGTTATCGTCCATTTATCGTTATCAAGGTGAACTTTTAGGCCATATTGCCCAGCTCTAGTGACCACCATGTTTAAAAATCTCTGAGTTGGTTTCACTTTCACAAAAAAAACCTCTGCTTCCACTTGAATAAAAATCAAACTCTCAGCAGAACAACATGAGTTTTCCTTTCCTTTTCATGTTGTTTGTGTGTTTATTCATATGTGACATCATCACCACTGGGAAACACCCACCAGGCAGGCGCAGCTGTCCCGCAGTGTTTCTCACAGGTGTTAGGATTAAAAAATGATGTTTTTGTGCAAGATGAAACCACCCCCACTGGACCTATAGAGCAAAAGCTGGTGATTCGTGTGCATAACTGTCTCCCTACTCTGTGATCCCTACAGAAATGTGAATGCGGTGTCATCTACAAGTCTGTCCCGTTGGGAAAAAAAGGCATATTAATAAATGACTGATGGTTATCGGGGACTAGAGTCCTCATAGAGGTGTGATAAAAGTTCACTCAAACATGACAGATTAGACTTCAGTGGTCAAAACTAGGGGTGCACCGATTGCAGTTTTTGGCCGATCACCGATCTTGAGAAAAACTTGACTTGCCGATACCGATTTTATCTTGACTAAAAACAGAAACATTGATTTCAATTATCTTTAATTGAGAAATACTCATGAATACCAGTTTCAACTGGACATGAGGTCATGTTCTCAAATATAAATGAACATATTTAGCATTGCTGTTTGAACTACAAAATCACATTTGTTCCTTTAGACTTCATTTTTATAATTTTGAAAACAAAACTTTTGTACCTATTATGACACACTTGTCCAAAAAAAAAAAAAGATTCTATAGCAATGATTTGCTTTAACGTTAACTAGGGGTGCACCAATGTTGAGAAAAACCTGAGATCGAGGCCGATAGATCAGTGTCAAAACTCTCTCAGTAAGATTTTAAACATTCCTTGTAAAGTTTTTGCTAAATATTTAATAAGTCTGAGCCGAGTGTTTCTCTATAAGCTCCAGAACATCTGGTGGTTTTTTTTATTCCAGCGCTAAATTTAGAATAATGTGACAAAAGTGAGAAAACGCCTTTTGGAGGCAAGTACCAATTCAGTCAGAAACAGATGGAAAACTGACATCTCATATCAAATCTGTTCGTTTCACAGTAGATGCTGCAGCTGGTGATGAAAGCAGGAGAGTAGAGATGTTTCTTTAGGAAGGAGCGACAAAATGTGGTTTTAAATCTGCTTCCATTAAGGACCTGAGGTCTGCGTAAATGTCTCCTGTGTCAGAGTTTAGGGAATAAACATCAGGTTGTTTTTAGAATATTTCAGCAAATGGATAGTGTAAAGTATCAGCATCAGGTTTGATGTACTCCAGAGAACATGAGATGACACTGAAATTACGCTGACCCCTCTCCGGTGTGCTGCTGATATCCCAGCAGGGCTTTTCACTCGTAATTACAGAGCAGGGAATTAGGGATAACATCCTGTTATTAATTTGAGTGCATGCTCCAGTGATAACGACTCACTTCAAAAATATTATGTACACACACCTGTGTGTGTGTGTGCGTGCAGAGATTACCCAAAAGATACAAGCGAGTCGGGAAATGAGGATCCAGGGTGATCAGTGAGGTGATAAGAATATTAATTTAAAGCTGCCGTTCTGTTTTTTCTAACCAAGTCTCCATATTTTTTCAACTTTGTGAAATAATCATGAAAAATGAAAGAAATATTTCACAGTTAAAACAAATCTTGATTTCTTATTTTTCTCCTGTGTAGAGTATGGAGGTCTGGGACTTGACTTCAGCTACAGCCTGGCTGTGGCTGAGGAGCTGGGAAACGTCCGCTGTGGGGGCATCCCCATGGCCATCGGAGTCCAGTCTGACATGGCCACTCCAGCCCTGGCCAGGTACAGTCCTAGGAGCCTGGGTGAGGTGTTTGCAGGCTGTGGGGGTGGGAGGTGTCCCTAAAACCTCTTCTTTTTTATAAAAAAAATCACAAAATCTAGGTTGATTTTTTATTTAACTCTGATGAAGACACATATCGAAACATAAATTTTATTTTAGCATCCAATAAAAAAATGTGTGAGTTATCTTGAGTGCTCCAGCCTTTCTGCTTCGTATAATAGGATAAAATTTTAGAGGTTTGCCCTAAAAAAGCACCGGTACTGTGGCTGTTTGCAGTCCTCCACACTATTTTCATCTGATCTATTTCCACTCTCACTTTTACTCAGCTCTATAAGGACTCGTGAGTGACATAAAGGGTTCTGATTGGTCCAGACACGAGCAGAGCAGGCATGATTGGCACTCGTACCGTTAAACTGTGTTCACAGTGTGAGGAAGCTGCTGTGTGGTTTGAGCATGTGCAACACAAAGATCATTCTAGTTTGCCACAACGTGGCTTTCTGCAAACATACATTAGCCAACGATGCATGTGCAACACACACAGGATTGGGAATAATGTGCACGGCTTAAGAAATGAAGGATAATAGTTTTCTTGATGCAATTCAATAGCCTGGCAAGCCATCCTATATATGTGAATCAAACTCTGCAAAGCAAGAATTGGTCTAGTTCACTAGGCTAGCAATTCAAGGCAAAAACCTATAAAATTATAAAACCATCCCACTAATCTGGAGCTAGTCCTTCCTTTCCTCTTTGTTCAAAAATAGCCTCCATTTAAAGCCCGTGAGTGGTCATAATGTTGTGGCTGGTAAGTTTATTAGGTAATAGCTAGATTCTTGTTGTGGGACTTCCCTCTGCTGCGAGGCGGTGACTCATTACAGGATTCTCTGTAATCATCAGTTTGAGTCTCTGGAGCTTAATTAGGAGATCTAAGAGATTTGTGTGAAAAGGCAGCACCAGAGGGGGGAGCGGTGCCACAGGAGACCCCCTTTCTGTCCCACTGGAGCAGAAATGGCCCCAAACGCAGTTAGACGACATAATTTAGGACTCTGACAACTTTCTGGGGACGTTTTCTTCCAGTTTTAGGCTAGCGTTCAGAGGTTTTATGGGACGTGTTTGTGTGTTTCTGCAGGTTTGGTTCAGATGAGCTAAAGAAGGAGTTCCTGCTTCCTTCCATCATGGGGGACAAAGTGGCCTGTCTTGGTGTTAGTGAGGTCGGAGCGGGCTCTGATGTCTCAAGTATGTTTGTTTATTCTTCTTGAGCTGCTGAAAAACTTTCTAGATTCCACTTTTACTTCACTTTTCTGTGATTCAGGTATCATGACCAAGGCAGTGAGGAAAGGGGATGAATATGTGATCAATGGAGGAAAGATGTGGACCACCAACGGTACCCAGGCTGACTGGATGTGTCTCCTTGCCAACACCAGTGACGGACCTCCTCACAAGAACAAATCTCTCATCTGTTTGCCCATGAACCTGCCAGGTAGACTCGGTTTAGTGGGTTTGGTGTGATTCAGGAGTGACAGGTAACTTTTGGTTCCTGGTTTTCCACCACAGGAGTTCACATTGCCAGGAAGATTGATAAAATGGGGATGTGGTCATCGGACACAGCTGAAGTGTTCTTCGATGACGTCCGTGTGCCGTGTAAGAACGTCATCGGCCAGGAAGGTCTGGGCTTCACCTACCAGATGCTTCAGTTCCAGGAAGAGCGGCTCTGGGCCGTGGCCAACGGTGAGTGAACCGTGCTCACTAACCGCCTCCTCTCCCTCAGATTTAATCTCTCCGACTTTTCTTCTGTTTTGGTTTAATCTTTGAAAGATTCAGTTAAGGTCACATAGTTTTTCATCTTTGAGCATGACTCAAGAGTTTTCTTGGCAAATCGTCTGAGAAACTATTTGGAAATTATGAAACAGAAAGTTCTTTTACTGAGTCTGATCAAGCTAATGGCATTCCAGCTCAAATATGTGTAGCAGA
Organism: Aphyosemion australe; assembly: GCA_006937985.1. Classification (NCBI taxonomy): domain Eukaryota; kingdom Metazoa; phylum Chordata; class Actinopteri; order Cyprinodontiformes; family Nothobranchiidae; genus Aphyosemion; species Aphyosemion australe. The sequence continues at coordinate 2,129,421 of SSNS01000020.1, read as the reverse complement.
GTATTATCCACCTTCGTTTCTGTCCCTCAGTCCTCACCACGATGGACAGCATCATTCAGGAGACCATCGGATACACGCGGCAGAGGAAGATCTTCAAGCAGCCCATTCTTTATCACCAGACGGTCCACTTCAGGCTGGCCGAGCTGCAGACGGAGGTCGAGCTGCTCCGCTCTCTCCTCTACCGCGCCACAGGTAGAGACGCATCACTGACACGGAAAAGATAGTCAGCTAGGTTGGGGCGAGCCGCTGTTCTGTCGTTCCTCCTACGAGCAGAAGGAATCATGAGTCGGTGATTTTAGAATGACTCTTAATGGTTTGTAAAATATACCGTAACATTCAGGGAGTGAAATATCTAAACAGCAGTTTTAGTTGTGATTGTTAATCTTGTGCCTGGAGGTTAGGAGTAGGTGTTTCTGTAATAATAAAAGCTGTTACTGTGACCTGGAACACAGAAATCAGGGTGTCCAAACAGCTCTGTGGAAATTTTCTGAATTCAAAATTAGCTACAAGTCATTTCTGTTTTATAACCATCCCCCGGAGGAGCTGGCCCGAGTAGCTGGGGGGAGGGACGTCTGGGCCTCCCTGCTTAGGCTGCTACCCCGGAACAAGGGAAAATGTCACTCCCAGCTGATGGTCTGGATACACGAGTGCACCTGTGAGGCAGGTGTCTTGTGATTATCCTCCTTTTATCCCAGCAGCCTGCAGGTTTGAGTTGTTTTATCTGACTGGTACCAGTCTGAGACCAGATTTCCACAGATAAGAGCATCTGTTAGGCACAGGTAGAAAAACCCGTCCTCCATCTTTATCGTCTCCTCTTTTATTATCTTTAACTTGTTTCTACTTCTGAACCTTCTTTTGTTTTTCTGCAGCGATGTACATTAAAGGGAATGATGTCACCAAGCTAGCGTCCATGGCCAAACTGAAGGCTGGACGCCTGGCGAGAGAGCTGAGCGACGGCTGTCTGCAGTTCTGGGGAGGGATGGGCTACACCAGCGATGTGCTGGTCAGCAGGTTCTACAGGTGGGACTGAAACCACCGTCAGAGCTACAGTTGTCATTTTAGCTTCTAGATCAAAACATCCTGTTTTTTTCTTTTTAAATTACTTTAGTGTTAGAATGAAAACAGGAGTCTAATATGACTAAAAAAAGGCGGTTTCTTCTAAATGAATGAGTGAACATAGTTTATATTGAAGCACATCATCTCCTTTTCCCCTGCAGTCATATGTAACCATGACTCAGCACAATCACTACAATTCAGCTGCTGCCTGCAGCTTGTTTAAGTGTGATGTGAAAAATGTGCTCTTCTGCTCTCCAGGGACTCCAGGTTAATGTCGATCGGCGCAGGAGCTGATGAGGTGATGCTGGGCATCATCTGCAAATACATGGACACTCTTCCCAAGAAGTAACGCTGTCACCAGCTACTCCTGTTATCTCATAATCATCATTAAAAGAAAAAAAAAGTGCAATTCTGCCAGGTGTGAACACTTTAACCAATTTAATGTTTGATTCTGCCTTTGATCATGTTTAATATTCAGATGAATTTAAGCACTTTTTAATTTTGTTCAGTAGTTAATTTACACGGTCGTCGTTTTTAGAAAAATAATCGTATTTTTTTAGAAAATAAAACAAATGATGTGAATGAAACTATCACTGTGGGTGTGGCTGGTTTTATTTAAAGACTGCATCATAAAACATATGTCCTAGAACATTCACAACATAAAATATCTTCACCTACATAAAACTTTACAACAAAGTTTAAACTGAAATGTTTCCTGCTGTTGGCATGATGATCCGTTTATCCCTTAAGATAAACTACATAAATTGTTTAAGCTATGCCTCGATCTTAAATTAACTAAATATTTCTGAGCTTCATCTGTACGTTCCCTACAGCACGGTGGCATCAACGGTTACAGGTTAAATCCTCTGCTGTGGTTATAGAGAACACAAATACTGACACTGTTTCATGTAGAAAGCACGATGCTTTTTCTGGTCAGTAATCACCTCAGGCCTTTTTAATAATTTAGTTTTACTTTTTTTAGTCCCGCTGCAACCCAGACTGGGGCCAGACGCACATGAAGCCACGTCTCGTTTACAAAATCCCTGCCTTACATCATCAGTCACTGTGTTGGTCTAGTTTCAAGATCCAACACACTGGGAATGCAGATGTGAGTCACAAGGTCCAAGTCCAAAAGGGTACGCCCATCACCTCAGGATCATAACCCAGTACACGACGAAGAAGACAAAAAAGCAGAAGAGCAGCATGTAGCACAGCAGTTTGGTCTGACTGCCTCTGGAGAGCTTCTTCACTCTGCCGATGGTGGATCCCAGCAGTCCCCCCGTCGAGTCAAAATCTGTGTCCTGCAGAGGGAAAAGGGATTGGAAAACTCAGAAATCCAGCAGGTTAAAACCAAGATAGCCCAACAGATTAAATCCTTCCACCATTTCAGATTGGGAATTAGCTTTACCTTACTTTCATTTAGCCATGCATAATACTACAGCTTTTATTACATATTATGTTCATAAACAAAGTACAAAAAGGTAATTTTTTGAACGTCTAAACCTTACATATACCAACTCACCATTTCATCAAGCATTTTATTCTGGTGTTTCACTTCTGTTCCAATGTCAATGGTCAGCTGTGAATAAAAAGTACCAAATTATTGCCAATCTACATTCATAATCAATCTAATCGTTTTGATGGAGCAATTTGTCATCATTACACTTTTCAGGGCGCTGACTTTAGCTCTCAGTCCCTCCTGTAGGTGCTCATTCTCCTCCTCATACACACTATAGCCACTGGCTGCATAGTGACCAGGGCCTCCTTCACCTGGGAGAAAAGAAATAACTATTAACATTTATTTTTAGCACGTAAACGTTAGCAGAAATGTGTATCAAAGGAGACCAGAGTTGACATAAATTCTCAGACGTGAACATTAGCTAGCATTTGCGAGCTAATTAGCCCGTCATAAACGTATAAACCGTAAATTTAACAGCTTCTTACCGAGTCCGGCGCGCCTCATGTCTACCTACTGAACCAAAAACCGTCCGGTATGTTGATGAGAACGTTAGAGGAAATAAACGAGGCTAAATAAATCAGAAAGTTGAGCTAATAGGAAACCGTAGAAGAAGCAAACACCACGTCATCATACGGTGGCCGACGAGGACAAATCTTATTTCTTCTTCTGGTGTTTTAGGGCGGGTGGCATCTAACTTTTAGGTGAAAATCCGCCACCTACTGTGCTGGAGTGAGGGGGAATTTAAGATCAAATAATAATAATAATAATAATAATGCATTTAATTTGTAGGCGCCTTTCAAAACCCAAGGTCACCTCACAAGAACATGATTAACTTATAAGTAAAATGAGAGTAAGAACATTTAAAATATAAAATTACAAGGAATATAATGTAAATTATTAATATGTTAAAATGTAATTACAATAATAATAATAATAATAATAGGACAAATCTATACCAGTAAACAGCGTTATGAAAACACACAAGAAATCTGCGACTCCAAGGAATGTTTTGTTCTCTCCTGCAAAATAAACTTTATATAAAACCACAAAATTTACTCGACCTTTGAAAGGAAGAGAAAATTATTCTTAGTGTCGTCTGTACCATTGGTTTTGTTACACTGTGACATTTCATTTCCTGTGCTTTTTATTTAAGCCAGAAGAAAAGAACAAAGTATAAAGTTGTATACAAAATGTCACTTCTTCACTATTTGTATAAAATAAGGAAAACAAGTAGCACACTTGAAGATAAAAAAAAACATGTTGTAACTTTATCTCTTGAATTTATTTATTTATTTAATTGCGGGGGTTAAAACTTAATTGACATGCAGCCCAGCTTGTATTATTATTGCTAATCTGCTGTGTAAATTCCATGCACACAGAGTAAAACAATTGGACAGAAAAACTGCTAAAATTATCGTTTCTTATTGTCCATTTAAAAAGGAACACTCAGGATTTAGGTCACTGTTGGTCAAAGATAAAAAGAGCCACTTCAGAGGGACTGGAGAGCTACATCTGGCTCTAGAGCTGCAGGTTGCAGACCTCTGGTACAAATGAAGGGAGGACATGCTCATGGTGTTGCATATTTTATATAAAAATACAAGAGTCAGGCACAAATTTGAGATTTTTATTCAAAACTGATATCACATACTAGCAATGCAATTGGACATTGTACGCCCTTTCCCTGATATTGATCTTCCAGGTGAGGATTTATTAATTACATGCAGAATTATGTTAACAATCTGGGGTTTATTTACATGAAAACAGAGTGACTGCACCTGAAAAAAGCATCAACAGCTTGCTTGAAATATTTTACAAAATAGGCATTGTGCCAGAAGAACAATTAAGATTTTCTGTATTTACATTTACTTTTTACTGTAAATGTCTTTTCGTTTCCAGGGAAGTATTAGAGTGTATGACAGAAAACATCTCACAGCACATGCTCTTTCTGGACATAGTTTCAGATCTATATGTCTTTTATGCAATTTAAACATTCTCATTTAATCTCGGTTCAGCTTTTCTGTACACAAATCAACACATGACCCAAATAGTGACACATCTTTATAAACTGAGCCACCATAAAGGAAGAAAAGCATCAACATTTACACTTACAGACAGGCCAGTGGTTGTTTTTTCAGTCTGGTCCAAAAGACAAAATTCTACAAATCTTAAACTGTTATAAATTCTATTGCAGCAAAAACTAAAAGTACCAGGAATACAATAAAATTCTGCAATGAAAGGCAGGTGGGAAATGTTAAAGGCATACTATGCAATTGTTATAGCCAGAATGTGCTAAAATGACCCTTTAGGGTTAATGAAATGTCACTCAGGCACCCACCTCTCTCTGTGGCTAGAATACCACACTTGCAACTTCAGAGTGGAGAAAATGGAGCTGACATGCCTGGTGCTACAGTCTGCTTCCAGCATGTTTCCTGCATGTTTTAGATCATGAACACAGCTGATTTGTTTGATTTAGTGATGAACCGCTCCTGTAGACACTAATGAAGGCTGAGGAGACGTTTCAGCAGTTAGAAGAGGAACGCACAGAGGAGATAAGTTTCACTTTTGCTTTGACTAATGGACACTAGGGGGTGCTAAAAGCAAGCCAAACACTTCCAAGCGTTCCTTTAACATGAAGAAAGTTTGAAGTCGTAATGGAAAACTGGGAAAACGGCATTGCTCAGGAAATCTCAGATTTAGTGCATAATAAACCCAATCTTAATGTGTTCGTCTGTCTCCTGCAGGGATTTCTCTTCAGGTTATGTCAACGTCTGAAAATAATTTTAATTCCATGTGACTCTTTTATATTAGAAATTAAATGAGAAAGTGACAAAATCACTAACAAAGACAGACTGTCTTCATCCGTAGATTCATCACCATCCATCTTTGTTGACTTGGCTGTACATGCAGACTTGATCTATGGCGTAAATAGGGATTGAGGGTTAATCAGTAAACACTGCATTATCCATGACCAACTAATCTGACAGCTCTGATTACTGAAAATCATTTCCCTATTTATTTTATTTTAATTGTGCAGTGAGACTGAGAGCAAGTATTCAGCTGTTTGGTGCCACAAACGTTAACAATAATCAAATCGCAGCAGGATTAATCACTCGTTGATTTATTTTATTTGACTGAACATCTGCTGGGGTGTAAAGAATCCATAAGCTGAGGAGAAAAATAAATCTAAAGTAGAAATAGATTTAGCATCAAGAACAAAACACCAGAGTTGGATTCAGAACAGGACCCACAGTGAGGGTTAATCTTCCCTCGGAGGCGGATTTTCTGATTATAGGGAGCGGATTTCTATATGTTCCTATTAGATAAATCGTTTCCTTTCATCGTTCTGAAAAACAATCACCATAAAAATAGAGACAGATTGTCTTTGCAGGTTCAATTACAGGGCAAACTGACACGTCCATCCGTGCAAAGATTTCCTCAATATTCCCAAAATCCTGAAGATGCTTTTCAGCTGTGATTGGCGTTCCTTATCCCCTCATGCATCAGCCATCACCTAGCTTTGTGCCAAGGCAGCAAAAGGCTCCTAATCTGATTTGAAAGATTAAAATGACTTTCACGATGCTAACCTATTTCAATCTGATATCTCATAAATAAATAGGTTTACCGTTCAATCTACCGTAACACATTCAGTGTCCCAGCAGGCAGCTCTTCATGTCTGACTGAGCAGCCGTGACCTTGACATGAGTGTCAGAGACGGACGTTATTGACTGAAATATGAGCCTGCATAAGGGTGTCTGTGGATCTGAGAGATTGAATTTATCGAGAGGTCCTTTAGAGTGAAGAAAGGATATGTAGGATGTTTGAAATCTGAATATTTTTTTGAAATATGCAGATTGGGAACAGCTAATGAGGCAGTCATTGATATACGTACATGCTCCCTGGAGAAGTCTTCCTTAGATTTTTTTGTTTCACTCATAAAAGTTTCATTTTCAGAATCATAAATCTGTACTTTCTGGCTTTTTAGGAGGATTTTATTGTGTCACACTTTCTAAAATAGACTAGATTTGGTATTATTGGTTATTTATTTATTGTTATTGTTTATTTATTGATTCTTTATTGAGTTTTAGTCACAGTGGAAACCCCCCAAACCAGCTGGTGGACACCAGCGATTAGGGATGATGTCAAGCTGCAGAAGGAATCCTATCAGGTCGAAGAAGCTCTGGTGGTCATTGAGGCAAAAACTTGAGCATGGGAGAAGTTTGGTGAAGGAGGCCATGGAAAAGGACTTCCATACAGATTCCAGGAGATTCTGGTTCACCATCCAGCATCTCAGGAGGGGAAAGTGATGCACCACTGTTTATTGTGGGGACAGTGTGGGTCGGTGGGCGGAGTACTTTGAAAAACCTCCTTAATCCCACCGGCACGTCTTCATGTAAGGAAGCGGAATATGGGGACTTTAAGGTCAAGTCTCTCTGGAGCAGAGGTCACTGAGGTGGTCAAAAAGCTCCTCGGTGGCAAGACCCCACGGTTGGATGAGATACACCTGGAGTACTTTAAGGCTCTGGATGTTGTGGGGCTGTTGGTTGACGCAGCTCTGGACATCGGGGGCAGTTCCACTGGACTGCCAGACTGGTGTGTTCCAACTACAGGGGGATCACACTCCTGAGCCTCCCTCGTCAAGTCTCCACTCCCACTACAGTCATTAGCACACTTTCACACAATCAACTTTGGTCAGAGAAGTGACTTGAAAAGTACATTTTCTTGTTTGAAGACTTCTGCACTAATTACACGGCATATATAAAAAAACCCTCCTACCTCTCCTTATGTCTAGAAGACATCAGTAGATTGTGTGTGCCATTGGATGAAAAAAGACATTAATTAGCAGCTAAACTGTATCTGGGCTAAATCCATGCTGATGTATAACAATTCCCCTTGCCCTGATTAGCATGAATCCTCCAGAGACTGCAGCAGGGAATGAGTCAGATGACAGAAAAGGAGAAATGTAGAAACTCAAATGCAGCTAAATGATCAAAAATCAAAATGCTGTTTTGTTTCCTAGTAATTTATCTTCAGGAAAAGGGATTTGAATTCTTAATTACCCAGGAGACGAAATACTACCCACCCACTTTGTGTGTGTGTGTGTGCGTGCGTGCGTGCGTGCGTGCATGCCTGCCTGCATATGTGTGTTTATTTGTCTGTGTGTGTGTGTGTGCATGCCTGCGTGCGTGTGTGTGTGCGTGCATGCCTGCATGTGTGTGTGTTGATCTGTGTATGTGTGCGTGTGTGTGTGTGTGCGTGCCTGCATACATGTGTGTGTCTGTGTGTGCGTGCATGCCTTCGTGCGTGTGTGTGTGTGTGTAAGTACTACATTTTGGGGACATTTTTTCATGTTTAACCTGTAGCAGGGCTGCACAGTGGCGCAGTGGTTAGCGCAGTTGCCTTGCAGCAAGAAGGTTCTGGGTTCACGTCCCGGCCTGGGGTCTTTCTGCATGGAGTTTGCATGTTCTCCCTGTGCCTGCGTGGGTTCTCTCCGGGTACTCCGGCTTCCTCCCACAGTCCAAAAACATGACTGTCAGGTTGATTGGTCTCTCTAAATTGTCCTTAGGTGTGTGTGTGGTTGTTTGTCCTGTGTGTCTCTGTGTTGCCCTGAGATGGACTGGCATCCTGTCCAGGGTGTACCCCGCCTGTTTGCCCGATGACTGCTGGAGATAGGTACCAGCCCCCCGCGACCCTGCTCGGATAAGCGGTTACAGAAAATGGATGGATGGATAACCTGTAGCAATGAAAAAACCCTAACACTTGGTTTTTATATGGTATGTGTGTGTGCGTGCGGCGTGCATGTGTGTGTGTGTGTGTGTGTGTGTGTGTGTAATAAGAGAAGTAAACACAAGTTTACTGACATTTTTATTAATTATCAGACTAATAACGCAAACTGAAGCCTTGTTAGTGTACCCCCCCCCAAGGGGTGGGCCCATTTAAGAATAGTACTAACTTAGGAGGAAATTACAGGGTAGGAACTTTTCTTTCCAACCGAGTTGCGTGTGGGACACAAAAAGCGACGGACCGCCCGTCCGCGCTCAGTTGTATTCTGGAAAGGAAAGCTACAAGTCCTGTTTCCTCATTGCTCCGTTTCTCCTGTTTATTCAGGTCTGGTCCACATCAGGACCAACAGTAATTGTTATGTTGGCTCTCAGCTCTCTGGGGCTGGTAACATTAGTAATCATTTGTTTTGGAGAACTAGCGCCCCCTGGCAGGAACTTTTCCACTTGCTTTAGAATTCTGTCCACTTTAAACAGGAACCTTATAAAACTTCTCTTACAGAAGATTAGAAGTCTGTAAACACATCTGTCATCGTGTCAGTGAGAACAGATTGTGTTGACTCCTGTAATTCTTGTTCACTTTGTGCAGAGCTGCAGTCAGATTGTTTTTATATTTATGTGCATATTTACAAATGCATACAAATTTATTGTCTTATCACTTTATTGTATTAATTATTTATGAGTACTGTTGCTCTCAGAATTTTTGATCTGGATTTTGTCTGCTCATGCCAATAAGCCTTTAGTGAAACTGAAATGGGATAAAAGATGGTCCTGAGAGGTCAGACACTTTCTCAAACTTAGCTAAAAGCCTACGTTACAGTTTTATGGTTCTCCCACCTATTCCTTCAGGGGATTCCTGTCTCTTCTAATGAGCAGGACTATAACTCAGACTAACACAAGTTGTCGCCCTTGCACCTTTGCTATTACGCACACGTGCTCGGATCAGGGTGTTTGTACGTGACTGAGTGTTTTAATCTGCACCTCTGTTCTGTTGAACTAAAAAATGTGAAATAAAATCCTTACAATAAAACCTGGAATGAGTTTCTACTATTTCTGTTAACCCAACAGCTTTACTTCCTCACATCCCTGCAGGTCTGAGCCTGATTAGGATGCACGCAGGAGTTTTCAGTGGTGGTGACCTTTTAATCAATATGTAGCATCAGAAGTGGCTCTGACTGCATCTGACTTCCTCCTATTGCAGCTCCAGAAGGCTTTTGATTTAGCCTGACTGCATCAGTGAGAGCAGCTCAATAAGTGTAATTTTTGCTGACAGATTGTTGGTGTTTTCCTCTTTTTAATCTGCTGATGAAGCCATTGTCAGAGTCTGTGCATGGAGGGAGGTGCAGAGTTCCTTTTGCAGTAAACACTCAGAATCCTGGTCATTATACCTATTGAGAGTCACAGCTCATGCTGACTCATGCTCACGTATGCCACACAGTAATCTAACCTTAAAGAAGCTGCAAAGAAACTGTAGTCAGGTACTCAGAGAGACTGCTGGTAGTCTTCTGCATACCATTACTGCAAAATGTGCTCTATAGGTGAGTTTACTGGTGTTTCCATTCTACAAACTAGGACTCATTAGACTGAATGGAGACAGATGATTTGCTGTGGCGAGCCCTGAAGGAAAAACCCGAAAGAGGAAGAAGATATCATTAATTGTTGAAGAAACTTTCATTATGGAGGCCATTAAAGTAACAATTTAGTATAAAAATGACGTAAATGGATCATAAAAAACATTTGAGTTGATCTAAAATGCTGACTCTTTCATTAAAGCAGCAATCCGGAGTTTTCCCCTTTCAGGAGTTATGTATGATTTTTCAGAAATCCGTAAAAGTGATTGTCTTATCATGTAGTGTGATATAATGTAAGCAATACGTCTTCTTTTTTTTCCAAAGCCCGCCCTCTGCCCCGTAAAATCCATGCAATAGGAAACTAACCGCCCAGTAAAACTAACCACTAGCGTTAGACTACCGCTTACGTGCTTTAAATTTAAGGAAGTACCTCGGCTGAAGCAGCGTTGGTGAACTTTTCACGGACAAGTAAGTCTTTAAACTATAAATATATGAAAACACAACATGACATGAGAATAATACTTGTAAAACAACGTGTTTTAGCTCTGTTTGTCGGCTACAGAAGCACATTCATAAACAAGAAACGTGCAGTCGCCATCTTAAATTACCGAGTCGACCGACTATTGGGGTGATACGCTTGTCAGCCACTAGATGGTGTCATCAGATAAAAGAAATACTCCGGAGAGCTACTTTAAGTCATCATCTTGTTTAAAAGATCCAATAAAAGTAGTGAACAGACATTGTTCACTGCATCAATAGAAAAAGACCATAATGCATTGCAGCCAGAGCTAACAGCATGCTAATGCTAACAGATGAATAGAAAGTGATGTTCTGAGAGATGCTGATCATTTTCTAGACGTCTGAGCAGCAGAGTGGCCCGTCTCCTCTGGTCGAGGCTGCAGAACTTCGGAAAAATGTAAACATCATAATGTGTGGCTGCATTTATTAAATTACACACAACAGTAAAAACAGCTGTTTATACAGAACCGGGTATATTAAAGTTTAGTTTATCATAAAAGATTTTCCAACATTGAACTAAAGGCGTTAGAAAGCCCACTGAGAGGATGTAGACTCGTTTTCCTGTCGGTCCCTCTGGTAATCACATGTTTCTGTTTAATGTGAGGTGATTTAATATTCTGCATACTAAACAGCTTGGTGTTTCGGCACAGAGACAGTTATTAGATCTGTGTTACTTCTCAGTGCTGGTGCAAATGTGAACATGACTGTTGGATGATCTTACACGCTTGCTGCAACGAACCCAGACAAGAACAGCAGGAACAACCCATCTAATGGTGTCATTCTATTCTATCTGGTTCTGTGCCGTCAGAACAGGCCCGCTTCTCTCACTTCAAGGTTCTGATTCATGCTCTAAAAGTTTTTAAGGCTAGAAGACCTGAAACATGATCTGAGTCACTGTCATGAGTAAAGATTCAGACGTTTTTGAGCTAAAACAACATTTCAAGAGTTCTTTTGCAACAAAATAACTCAGATTTTATAAATGTTCAGAAATGTATCTTTTAATTGTTTCCTTCAGAGATTTCTGTTCAAATAAACTTTGGTGATTTTGATCAAAAATAGTTTTTATCAGTTTTTGCAAATGAGCTCTTTAATTTCTGATTTCATCATGAAGATGGGTTTCACTTGTTTTTGTAGGTCAGAGCCTCAACAGCAGAATTTCCTCTGAAGCATCCGTGTCTGATCAAACACGCAGGACTGGATCCAATGTGTGGAAAAAGTACCAAAGTAAAAAGTTCCTAGAAGAACCCTGTGGTTTTCAGACAAGTCAGAGCAAACAGAAACAATCTGCTGTCAGTTATTTTTAGATGTGGTCGGAGCTGTCTCAGGCAGAGGGAAGAGCAGCTTTTCTCTCACTGTGAGGTTTTTTGGGATTATGTTTCTCTTAAAGTTCCTTCAGATTCCCAGAAACTGGATTTGTGGGTTAAGATTGTCACATCTCTGTTCATTCAGCTAATCCAGATTAAAACAGAATCCACTTGTGTGCTTAAAAATGAAATGTTTGTCTTTCAAGATTTGCTCATCTGACAGTGGACCAGAAAGGAAATTTACATTAGCACCTTATGAAACAGGCAGTTGTAAATGATGAGAAAAATCACATTCATGAAAAGGAACTCCTAGCATGTCAGGTGAAACATAACCTTGTGAAGTCAATGTGAGTCGTTAGGCAGAGTGTGCATCTGCAGCTGCACTTGTCAAAATCAAAAATACGTCCTTGACAGAACTGAATGAAGGTTAGTTGAGTAAGAATATATTTCCAACTCTAAAATGATTTTTTTGTTGTGCTTTTTAAAAAAATTCAGTTTCAAGTTTTTACTTGCAGCGTAATGATCCGATACTTTTTTAAGGTCTGTTATATATCTGTTTTATATCTGTTTCTGCTGAGACTGAGTTTTGAGTAGCTGCAGCTTTTCAGCACATATTGAAAAACAACTTGATACAACACAGAAACATTGTTAGACAAAGATAGAAACACGTGGCACACCACAGGGATCCATCCCAGGCAACCTTCTGGTTTCTATTGTAAGTAAATATTAAAGCGCTATTACAAATAAAGTTGGTATGGTATGACATGGTATGGTTGACTAAAAAACTTTTTTTGTAAAGACATGAAAAGGTAGTTTTTTGACCAACCTCAAAATCTGACAAAAAATATCAACAAGCAGGGCTCAGAAATTCATCCATCACATTATTAAATTGAGCAACTTTCACAAGTAGCTAAATGTTTGTCATCAATGCTATTTAATCAGTTTTTAACCATGGTAAAAATGGCCTTTAGTTGATATAGCGCCTTCTAGAGTCCTAGAACCCCACAAGATGCTTCACAACACAATCAGTCATTCACCCACAATCCTACAACTCTCCGATTACTGGGCAACCCACTCTACCTCCTGAGCTACTGGTGCTGCCCCACCATGCACACATAGATCTACAGGCGGTGACATCCTTGGCTTGTGCGACAATAAATCTTGACTTGAAACCCTCACGCTCTCCACACAACGTCCGTTCCCCTCACTTCTTAAAAGAGGTTTTTCTGGCACTAGGACCATTTTGAACAGTAGCCTATAGCTACTGGTTCCATCCTGGCTAGCTTTCAGCTAGCGGTGGTGCAGCCAGTCCTCAAAAAATCAGGGTTGGATAAGTCATTGCTGAGGAACTTTAGACCGATGTCAAAACTACCTAAGGTTCTAGAAAAACTTGTCCATGACCAGGCAAGGGACTTTCTGGATGAGCAGGGGGTCGAGGAGGTACTGCAGTCTGGTTTCAAACCATGCCATAGTACAACATCTCCCCTTCTAAAGGTTTTTAAAGATGTTCTATTGGCCACAGACTCAGACACCTCTTTTCTACTAGTATTAACTGCAGCCTTAGTTTCTCTCACTCATGGGGTCCTGATCTCCAGGCTAAAGCAGTGGATAGGCATCTCAGATACTGCACATAAATGGTTTTGCTCCTATCTATCCAATAGGGCCATCCAGGTTAAGATTGGCAGTGTCAGTTCAGCTTGTGCTCTCCTACCATTAGACGTTCCACTGGGCTCCATTCTTGGGACATTGCTGTTCTCTCTATATGTTGCCACTGGGAAACATCATCCCTCAACATAAACATTTCTTTACGCAGATCTATTTTTCAGATCTATATCCCAATTTCTATATCTAGATCAGCCTCTGTTGGATTGTCTTGCAGGCATTAGACAATGGATGGCTCAGAATTTCCTACAGCTTAATGATAAGACTGAAGTGAATTGATTTGGTGCAAACAACTTTAGGAGTGCCCCCCAGTCTTGACAATTCACCCCTCGCAGCCTTAGAGAAGACTACCATAACAAACCTGGGAGTTAAGATTGACCCACAGCTGAAATTGGACAGCCAGGTGAACTCAGTGGTGAAATGTTGTTTCTTCCAGTTGAGGCATCTAGCCAAAGTAAAGTCAATCCTCTCTAGATCGAACATACAAACTGTAGTCCATGCCTTTGTAAGATCAAGACTTCACTACTGTGAATGGGTTGCTTTATGGGATTTCACAGGTTGCCCTGGGTCGCTGGCAACTGGTGCAAAATGCTGTGGTGCGTTTCTTGACTGGGAAAGTATTTGAATCCACAAAAGTTTAGACAATCTAGTAGTTAAATTCTGTCTCTCAGTGGTGCCACCGTCAAGGTGGTCAGATGGGACCAGTGAAAAAATAGGGGTATGACACCAAATTGGTCCCTGTGGTAACTCTGGGACAGTTTAGCCTGTAGCTGTATACTTTGCATTGCACTGCCATTCCTTTTCATTAAAAAACAGACCTATGCATTCAACACATCTACCGCAAATGTGAGAAACACAAACATTTCAGAACAAAGACAGAATTTCTAACATTTATTTCAGCTATTGTTTCAAATGTTATTGTTTTAGAATTTTAAAACAGTTTAATTTGTCTGTTGTTTTAACAAAACTACTGGGATTTACACTTTTTAATGGTGATCTTCAGTGATAAACATATACATATATTTAAATTGGGATTTATTAAATATATTAATAATAATAATAATAATAATAATAATAATAATAAATAATAATAGTAATTATTATTATTAAATATGATTGTCATTATTATTAATAATAATAATAAATTACTTTAATGTTTGTGAGAACATGACTGTAATCTATTGAGGAGGATGGTCTTCCCCTAAATCTCTGCCATCGACTGTAGAAAAGACCTCTAACCCAATATTAATGTGTGTTATTTCCTTGACTCAAGCAAACATTTGTCTCAGAATGTTTGCACATCTCGCCCTGTTTTAAGAAATGCTTCCAGTTTTTAAACAATTGTAGACAAAACAAATTTATTCCCAAGAAATAATACGGTCCAGAGCTCCAGATGGAGAACTCCTCTGTTTTAGAAGATTTGTTACTAAAATCCTCACACAAAGCAAGTTTGCCATGATTTGGAGCCTGCTGATGATGAATACATGCTTTGGTACATGCATTAGTGTGTGTGGAGAGATTTATACTTCTCAGTGCCTCCAAATATCTGCTGCTCTTCTATGTATTTTCTTACCGCTTGGAAGCAAATTTATCTTGAGAATTATTTTGTTTTTCTCCACTCAGCATTTCCAAACATGTCCAGCCATCCAGTCAGCCACTTGTCATTATCATCAGAAACAGGTTCATTAAATCTGTCTGCAGCACAATCCATTCTCCTGTGAGCTAGGAGGCATGATTCACAATCTGCCCATGTGTTGGCGCGTGAAATGCCGACGTATTTCATTAGTAACCGTGACACAAAGCACAGTATGTAACTCTCAGCTTCACGGCTACAGTGTGGCATCAATAATGTCCGTGGGTTTGCTCTGGCTGCAGGATCGTGCATGGTGTTTACACAGCTAAATGTGTGAGTTTCACTCAGCGTCACATCCCAGCTTGACTTATTTACAAAGTCTGAGAAAAGAGCACCGTGGGGTAAAGACTAGCTTGCTTAAGCCAATCCAATAGAATTAGTCTATTTGTTGTTGCTTTTTCGCTGCAGCTGATCTAGCTGTGTGAGTCCATTCATGGCTTGCACCTGTAGTAGCTGCACTAATTAGACATAGTTTTGCAGAATGAGTAATGAATCAGCCAAGAGCAGAATGAACATCTTTTATCACAAGCAAGGAAACATGCATGTCCTCTTATTTGATACCTAAAGCCAAGATTTTCATGTAAACACACTTAAGAGCACAGAAGCCATGCACTTAATGCACCGTCTGCTGCTGCACCATAACAGAGATTTCAAGTCTCAATCTGAGGTGAGTAAGTTAACAGCTACTAAAGATAATTTTCCTATCTGTGATTTTGCAGCTATAATCACTATATTTATAAATGCAAAGTAAGAGAGATGTGGTTTGCTTCATCTGTCAATGCTGCCTTTGGGCTGATTTGTCAAGTACACAAAATGTGGATCAGGATGTAAGATTAGAATCAGTAGTGGACTGGACATCGTGAGCATCGGAAAATTTCTCGGAGGCCTGGCCACCATAATGGAGCGAGTCAGTAGGCTCAGGTGTAACGCGACCTTCCACAAGCTGGTCCAAGGAGTCCAAGGTCCCATGTGAGGAAATGGGGAGGGAGGGGTAGAGCATCTGTCTACATAAACATCCAGGAGGTTTGGGATGAACGGCCTTCCAAGGCTGACATGTGGGGGCCGAATTCAGATAACAATTGTTTTGGTTTGGTTAGAGCGAGTGTGTCTGTCTCAGTCTCTCAGAGATCTCTGGTAAATTACAAACAGCTGAATATAGGTTCAGTTTCCACCAAGCCAAGCTGTAAGCTTCTCCATGTTCTGATCCATTTCACGGATGAGTTCTGAAACCGAAGCCAGTTTGCAATCACGGCAGGAGGAGCCCCCTTCTTCATTCTTAATGTGGCATTCAGAGACCAGCTGACCAGATCCATAACTAGAAAAATTCAAAGGAAAACGCACAGAGGCGCTCCAAATAAGACAACACAAAGAGCAGACATGGTAGGGATGGGAAAAGAAAAGCGACTGTCCTCAGCAAGGGCAGGAAGAACGAAGTACAACATCTGTGTGATTCAGGACGTAAGGCAAAGCGGATTAGAAAATAGCTTTCATAGCTTGTTTGTCACTGATTTGACATCAGAGAATCCATTCACTTTGCTACATAAGTTACAGTCTGACAGTAAAAAGCTCAGATTGTGAGAGGACTTTGGGAATTAATTGTTTTTCTGTTTTTGCTCTCTGATGTGTCAAAAGAAAAGTAAACTATTTTGCAAGCAATAATTAATCCTGCATGACAGCAAATGTAGAATTTTGAGACAATCCTGAAGCATGCATGCACCACCCGTTCAGCGTGCATGTCTGCAGACATCTTGTGAGAATCAACCTCTACGGTAGTAAGTGCTGGATGCTGCAGAATAATGAGGTGATGTTGTCCACGAGGAGACGTACTGTGTCCTCCTTCATCTGTTAACTAAAGAGGAAACAACCATAATGAGATTCCTGGCAGGTGCTGCCAAAAGATAAAGAAAAAAGCTTTCACTTTGTAGGCAGCAGAGCATTTTTCCACACAGGGTACTTTTAGGATTATGAACCGATAAAAGTATTCCTGTATTAACTGTATTGTGTTTTGCTGCCCAAATATTATCATGATTTATGAATAAATTAAATAAATAATACAAGAAAGACTTAAAACTGTGTTTTAACACTTTTGTTTAACTACTACGTCTCCTAAAAACAACAACCTTTATTTAAAGTTTAAAACAAAAATATCTCATCATCATCTGGGCTGGAAGGGTCTTGACATTATAATGAATGTGTACAACAATTTATGTAAAAATAGCTATTTAAATGCTAAGGTGAATGCTTTAAAGGATGACAGAATGGAAAGTCAGCAGTAAAAAGCAAAAACACAGCAGATTTACTCTAGATGTGGAGTTGAATTGATCCTACAGGAGTGTGAGAATAATTACTGATGTCAGAAAGTAAAAAAAAACTTAATGCAAGCAAGGAAAGAGGGGTTTTACAGAGAGCCCAGTTAGTTCTGTCTAAAGCAGAAAAGTAATCACGCAGGCCCTGGCAGTCATGAACTCATAATGAGTGTTGGTAGGGTCATTCCAGAATTAGAGGACAATTTGGGTAACAAAACATTGAAAAAATGTATCATTTAATTTGAACTTTTCTGTCATGTAATTACAAATACCAAGTATCAAGCCATCAAATAATTTGAGTTGTCCAGCTTATGCATCAATAATAAACTGTTTTTTAAGATCTTTT
Organism: Aphyosemion australe; assembly: GCA_006937985.1. Taxonomy (NCBI): domain Eukaryota; kingdom Metazoa; phylum Chordata; class Actinopteri; order Cyprinodontiformes; family Nothobranchiidae; genus Aphyosemion; species Aphyosemion australe. The sequence continues at coordinate 2,111,788 of SSNS01000020.1, read as the reverse complement.
ATTTGTTCTGTGCTCGTCCCAGTGCAACCCTGTTACAGATACTCAGGAACCACAAATGACGCTATACAATACATTGTCTGTATGTGTTTAATATAATTTAGTTTATATCATAAAAAGTTATAAAAAAACTTTCTCATGCTATTGTGGTGCTCTTGGGGGGGGGGGGGGGGCCCAAGCAGTCGCTTAACTAGAGTATGCCTAGGGCCGGCTCTGCATTTATCAATTATAAATGACATGTTAAACAGCTTTTTTCTTATTTGTTGGGAAGGTAGTCCACACAGAAGGGGTCTCACTCCCAGAAAGAACAATAGCAGACATTGAGGACAGCTATAAGTACCTTTGTATCCCACAAGCAAATAGCAACCTCAATGAGGCCACAAGGAAATATGAGTAAGAAGTCAGCTCAGTGGCAAGAACAATATTCAGGCAAGATACAGCTATGCCTTGTCAGTAATAAGATATCCTGCAGGAATAATAAGCTGGCAAAGGAAGAAATACTGACCACAGATGTTAAGACATGGACACTCCTAACCATGCATGGAGGGTTCCACCCCAAGTCCAGCACCCAGACTGTACACCAGCCATAAGGCAGGAGGCTGAGGACTAGTGAGTGTGAGAGCCACTGTCCAGGATGAAACAGCCAAGATCCATAAGTACTTCAAGGACAAGGCCCCAACAGATGACGTACTCAGTGAATGTCTCAGACAATGGTGAACAGGAGGTGCTGGAAACACCATCATGGGAGAACAAACCCCTACATGGGATGTACCACCAACAGATAACTGAAGTGGCTATATATATATATATATATATATATATATATGTATCATTAAAATTATATTTTTTTAGAACCATTGTATAATGATGTTTTTTTAAATGTACGTGTGGCTGGCATCAACCATCCTGAGGGACTGAAGATGGAAATTAGTCCTGGTTATAATCTTGTGTATTTTCAAATGTGTAAAAAAATATGTACAGTACAAATAAACTAGGGCTTCATATGGTTTCTGAGCTGGACCAGTTCTAAGTCATAATTATGAGATACTAACCCATAATAATGAGATAGTATCTCATAATTATGACTTAGTATGTCATAATAATGAGATAGTATCTCATAATTATGACTTAGCTAACCCATAATAATGAGATAGTATCTCATAATTATGACTTAGTATGTCATAATAATGAGATAGTATCTCATAATTATGACTTAGTATCTCATAATAATGAGATACTATCTCATAATTATGACTTAGCTATCTCATTATTATGACTTAGCTATCTCATAATTATGACTTAGCTATCTCATAATTATGAGATACTAAGTCATAATTATGAGATACTATCTCATTATTATGGGTTAGTATCTCATAATTATGACTTAGTATCTCATAATTATGACTTAGCTATCTCATAATAATGAGATACTATCTCATTATTATGACTAAAGGCTGGTTTATACTCTCTGTGAGCTCCGCAACGGAGAGACGCACACGGAGCATCGGAAAGGTTTTCACATTCGTACTTCTGTTCAGGCAGCGGAGTGCTGCAAAGCAATTCCCCGCCAGGACAACAGAGGGCGTAGCGCTATTCTGTGATATCCTGCCACCATGACACTCATGTATCCGGTTCACGATAGTGTATTTACTCATGTGTTTACATTGTTTTAATGTATTTCAGAGACTTTTTAACACGGACTAATTTGTCCTTTATTCTCCTCCACCTCTTCATCCAGTCGCCACCTCAAAACCCACGTTTCCATCCACGTTTGCTCCGTATTTTGTACTCCTTCAGTCACGGGTGAATAAACGTTCATATTTTCGGACTTTTCCGCGATGCGTTCTTCAATCTATTCTGGGTCTGCCGCTAACTATTTTTTTTTACTGATTAACGGAGCAACGGCGGTGCTGGTGACGAAGTACAGGAAGCATCATCCTGACCAATCACAAGCTTGCGGTCTCCGTCACTTTCGACGGATGTTTAAAATTTGGGGCATGTCTCCGTCACCCTCCGCGAGCCAGTCGGAGAGCCCTTGTGCCGACGCAAAATGGCGGTGCGTGCGTCCGTTTCACGCAGACGGACCGAGTATAAACCAGCCTTTAGCTATCTCATTATTATGACTTAGCTATCTCGTAATTATGACTTAGCTATCTCGTAATTATGACTTAGCTATCTCATAATTATGAGATACTAAGTCATAATAATGAGATAGTATCTCATAATAATGAGATACTATCTCATAATTATGAGATAGCTAAGTCATAATAATGAGATAGTATCTCATAATTATGAGATAGCTAAGTCATAATAATGAGATACTAAGTCATAATTATGAGATAGGATCTCATTATTATGACTTAGCTAAGTCATAATTATGAGATAATATATATATTTTTTAATCTGAGTGGCGGGAATGGGCTTCCATACTCCGCCCCGTCCTACAAGCTGCACCCAACTGTATTTGGAGAGAGTGGAATCACTGAGAGGACCGATGAGGACGAACAAGTGGACAGTTAGTTGCACTGCGCAAACATCACTCGACTTTGTGGTAAGTAGTATTTAACAACAGATATTTTGGCAAATAATAATCATTGTCAGTGGTTAATGTAGTCGAATGTTACAGGCTTTTACTTTCCTGAACTTTGAATTACTCAAACAGCTTTAGTTAGCACTAGCAGCTACCCGTTAGCTAGCAGCTAGCGGATAGCTAGCGCGGTTAGCCGTAGCCCTGAATTGAATTACAGACAAAACATCTATGAAGTAAATCAAAATCTACTTTCAGAGTAACCACATCAGTTTATTCCACTTGTTTCCAATCACTGAATGAATGACTACAGCGTTTATACTAAAAATAAAAGCAACATTAGGATTAAATTAGAAGTAACTCTTCACATGTTATCTGCTATGATAACAAAAATCACATTACGTTTGTGCTAATGGTACTCAGGTTTTTATCTGCTCTGCTATGATGATATGTGTGAAAATCACATTACCTGAATTCATTCAAAGTAGTTACTGATAGAAGGGACGATTTCACATGTTTTGACTGGGTAAATGGGTTCATTCATCCACAGACCATTTTCAGATAGAAAATAATGCTTAAATACACTAACACAACACATTACCACTAACTATTTCTTATGTTGTCTAGTATATAAAATTTAAACACTGGCATTAAACATTGTCACAACATATGTTACTATTGTGTTGTTACAAACTCTGTTTGTTTATTTTTAATTTCTGTGTGTCTGCAGGCAGAAGACTTCCTGAAGGTATGGGACTGGTGAACACAACATGGATAGACACACTCCTAGAGGGCTGTAAAAAGGGTCAATTCCAAACCTCACACCAACTTACACTGAGCTGACCACCAGAAGTGTGGAGCCAGTGAATGAAATGGCTGGTGAGTGTATTACTCATTGACAAATACTGTATACAAATGTGTCACATTTCCATTAATTATCATTCTAACACTATAATCTCTCCTGTAGCATTTCCTGGTGGCCAGACCTACAGGTGGCACCCACAGCAGTCAGAACCTGGTAAGGTCACAAATTTTGCTCAGTCATCTCTCAGATAACATGTAGTGAAGCCAATTACAAATAGATATTTTAACACACCATTGCATTTGTGTCTTTCATGATATTGATTCATCTAAAGCCTGGTACACACAGGAGACAGACGCGCCGTCATTTTAAAAAGAAGCCATTAGAAGCCATGAGAGTGGCTACACGGGGAGCGCAGAAGCACCGGTCCGCGCAGAGGCGCTGAAGATAGGCGCCAGTTCTATTTCAAGCGGCGCGCCATGGAGCAGCTGTTCCTGTTCTTAAGATGTTGTGACTATCACATGACTTTCCAAGAAGCGTTCAGCGCTACAGTCTTTGGTTCAGCGGCGCAGCGCTTCCTGTGTGACCATTTAACTGCAGCGCATCCGTGGCGCAGCGCGTCTGTCTCCTGTGTGTCCCAGGCTTTATTTTATACTTTGATACTTATTGAATATGAGACAAACTTGAACAAAAAAGAGTTAAGGTGGTGCGAGTAAAGAGCAGCATATTTTGTGTGAGGACCTTTAGTAAAACCAGACCTCATTGCAGACTACAATTCTGTGGCTGCTCCAGCATCAGATGACAGAGGGACCGGTGGTTGAGCAGATAGAAGGCCTGCCTCTCCAAGACCTCCTGCAGCTTCAAAGTATGGAGCCAAGACTCCAGAATCAGGAGTACAAGGAGAAAACGGTAAGCAGAGGGGGAAAAGCTCCTCTTACTTTTTAAAGACGTGGTTCACTGAAAATCATTTTTAATGATTATTTCTGATTTTAATCAGTCACTCTGAGTTTTTCATGCAGGCTGAACATGAAAATAGTCTCCTACACCTATCTCCTGCATCAGCTTCTGATAGAAAAAAGACAGTGAAACTCTAGGATTAGAAAATCCTGACAGATCTACGTCACACTGTCACTTAACATTCATGGACTCACCCATCTTGACTCACGATGGGGAAGGCTGTTGTTGGTTTAGCGTCCAGTAAACAGCAGAGAACGACTCAGCTAGTAGAAGCTAACCGTTAGCATTAGCAACTCCACTACACAGCAGAACTCCAAAGAGAGTCAGTGGTAGAGTCGTGTTGCTGTTAGCCAATCAGAGGAGAGATGTCTGAATATCAGGAAATAAGACTGCAAAACCTGTTGTCTGAAGTTACTTTCTCCTCCAGCTGATTTGTACTTCCTGATTCAGGCACATCTACCTCTGACTCTGTTTGCTCTGCAGCGTTGATGTTTAATCTCCACAAATAACACAAGCCTGGAGGAGTTCTGCTGTGTGGTGGAGTTGCTAATGCTAACAGTTAGCTTCTACTAGCTGAGACGTTATCTGCTGTTTCCTGGACGCAAGTTTTGGGCAAAATAGGACAGTTTCATTATATTTCATACCCAGGTAAGGCACACATATGTTTAGCCTATGTACTCTAACTGCTAACCTCAATGCTTGAGAGCCAACAGATAAAAATAAAGTCCAACAGTGTGATAAACACAACAAGATTTATTATAAGTTCACATTTTACGTTTTTCTTTTTTTTTTTAAGAAAAAAAATAGTTTGCAAAACAGAACACACTGCTTATTAATTATAGTGCTAAGTTCGCATTGTCTTTACAAAACTCCCCAAAACAGCTGTTCATTTGGCAGCAGGAGGACAGTCTGCACTTAGCAAGTGAAAACTGTTTGCTGCTAAATTAAATAGCCAATCAGATATGAGAAAGGCAGGACCTTCCTTGGACATCCTTTTTCAATATTTGCTTCCTGGACGCTAAACCAACAACAGCCTTCCCCGCCGTGAGTCAAGATGGAATGTTAAGTGACAGTGGCCTCTTAAATAAAACAATGACGCCAATTTGCCAGAACACTGAGGCGGCATCTGGGAGCATAAGGTCGTTCATAAGTGGTCAGACTGTGGCGGTAATGTGGCACAGTCGTGTCCTTTTTACAAAAGATTACACGATGGTGGCATAAAGGGGGTATGGGGGCAGTCTCTGTACTGCCACGAACTTCTGTTTAGCTTGGACATAACTTGCTTTTTATTGCGATGAAAGGTGTCTGTCCTCCACAGTCCCCGTGAACTGTTTGGTGATCTGAGCTCCAGCTCTAACGAAGAGAAGCTCCTGGAGCGCTGCATCGCTCCAGGTTACCATCTCAGCTGATTTTGTTTACAAAAGCTAAACTTATGCCTGTGTTTACTTTCATTTTCAATATAGAGCTCAGCATTAATTCTTCATGTGATCATGACACTACCCTCTGTCGCACCATGGTGTATTCACAAGTCCACTGTTGTGGCAACATTACTACCAAGCGCGGCGGCACAAATGCTGCAAAATTCCCGCAGCACCATGCAGCCACAGCATGTTCATAAGACACACCATGGTGGCAGTATTGCGCTAATTTGCCAGCATGGTGTGTCTTATAAAAAGGGCTAGTGTGACGTAGATCTGTCAGGCTTTTCTAATCCTAGCGTTTCACCTTCTATTTTCTATCAGAAGCTAATACAGGAGATAGGTGTAGGAGACTATTTTCAACATGTTCAGTCTGCATGAAAAACTCAGAGTGATCCATTATAATCAGAAATAATCATTAAAAAAATGGGTTTTAAGTCATCTACACCTTTAACTCATTCACTGCCAGCGTTTTTGAGCGTTTTTACTGTTTTTTGAAGAGTCACAGTACATTGTGCTCTATGATCATGTAAACGCTAAAACTACCAAAAGAAAGAGTAGACTCACTTCTTACATCAGGAAGAATCGCCGTATTTCTAGCGACATGCGTTCATTCACAATCTGGTGCCCAAGCGTCGCTGCAGAAGCATTTCCGGTTCGGTGCATTGTTTTTTTTCACAGCAGCGGCCCAAAACGAACTCGTAATCCATTGATTTTCCGCTTCCTGATCACGTGATGTGTGACATACACGGATGAAGATACGCTTTAGACACATGATGTTTGTTCTCACGGTGCAAGGGCTTGCTTCGATGCCCCCACCCCATAAAAAAAGCGAAATGACGACTAAAGTCGTCATTGGCAGCCAGCGGTTGGATGTGAAAAGACGACTTTAGTCGTCAATGGCAGGGAATGAGTTAATATTAAACTGTATGCTATACTGGTAAATACCACATAAATGTTTCATGAAGTTGCATATCCATTTCCTATATCCATAGGTGCAGAAATCCGGTTGTTGGTGTGGCTGCTGAAGCAGAGGTGGAGGGAATAATGAGAGTGACTCCAGCTTGCAGAAGGGAGGGAGAATGAGAAGGCTCCTTGCTAAAGAAAGTGCCTCACTCTTTATGTGAGTTTGAGTAGCACATATTGTTAGGATTATTTTAGAATTATTAGTTGTTCTCATTTGTGTGCAGAGCTAAACCTTTTATGAACCTTTTAAAACTCTTGTGTTCTCTGTGTTATCTCAAAGCCCTGAGCGGGACTGCCCCGCCTCCTGTGTATCTTGAGCTGAAATAAAACTTTGCTGCAAGCAGGAAACAGAGAGAGAGAGTGAAGCTGCACATTGGCTCACTGTTTCTCCCGCTGCAGCGTGACACATAATTTCCAGACTCTTTTGTCTTTGTTCGTCCAAACATTTTCGATCCATGGGGTTGAAGGGACAATCAGAAAATCCCTAACATTTTATGGTGCCTGGTGACCCGGATGTCAAGGAAGACTACGCCGTGGGACACAGAAGACAGCCGAACAAATACCTGATGAAGACCTGGGACCTGAATTGATCCACAGGCCGGCTCTGTAGGTCTCCTCTGTTCCCCGGCGAGGGTTCTGACGGCATCCGGATCAGGATCGATCGAACAAAAGACTTGGAGTAAGTATAGTCATTTTTGGCAACTCTAAAACTTAATTTTATTACAATAGTAAGGGAAAACCTGCCAGACGTAGGATAAAGACAAAAGTAACTTCAGACAGACGGCGTTTCTGTTCTGACGCGGCGGCGTCTGCGACTTTGTACGAAGGTAGAAAAGGCGGAAAAGCGCTATCCGACCTGTTTTGCAGCGGCGTTCTGTAAAACGAAAGATAAAATACCTTAAAAAGTAGAGAGGGCGAAGGACGGCTTCCGACCTGTTCACAGTAATTTTTCTGTGACGAAAGAGGAATACTCTAAACGAGTAGAAAAGGCGAGAAAGCGTCCCCGACCTGTTCACAGTTAGAGTCTGTGACAAAAGAGGAATACTTTTACGTACATAATATAGTGGAGGCGGCGACCCCACGTGAAGAAATACATTAAAAAGTGAAGGCGGCGACCTCACGTATTGTACGACTGGCAGGTCAATAAATAAGGGTGACCCTAGGTTGCCTGAAGTTGAATAGACAGATCACATAACCTCTCCTGAAAAGGCCGAGTCAGTGGAAACCTTTGCGGTGTTAACATAAGCTGACTGCAGGTTGAAGTAAGAGGGGCGTGATCTGCTGTTTTTCCCTGTGTTTAGTTTAATATCCTTAGATGGATTAAAATTAGTGCACAAATATATATTTTAACACATACACAACGCAGATCCACCAAACCTAGGTATTAAAATAGGTGCACCTAAATAAATCTCCTAAATTAACTTCTGTTTAAACAAACAAATGTCCGATGAAAAATAAAAATTTGAGTTTTAATAATATTTAATGTTTGTCTAAAAGCTCCGGTACACATGAAATAAAAAACCAAAACTCATTTAAAATGATAAAGTTCGAGCTCAAAATGTAATAAAAATCATAAGTGGAGATCTCCCTAAAAACAAAGTATAATAAATATAAAAATACAATAAATATATAAGTGAAAAAATATAAATCTAAGCTTAAAAGAACAATTTTAAAGTTCCTTAAAATGGGTACCAATCAGTCCACTGACCAACTTAAAGGTGATGTAAAATTTATGCACCAAAAGAGTCCTGATAATACACAGTATTTGCAAAAATGGATGAAAAAATATAAGGTTACTGGGATTTAAAGGGTGACCATTGGGATAACTTGTTGTCTAAGTTGGAAACAAAATCTATAACTTTAAAGAGAACAGAAAAATAATGAGTTAAAAAATTGCTCGTATGTGGGCAAAAGAAATAGCCTAGTGAACTAGACCAATTCTTGCTTTGCAGAGTTTGGTCTAGGCACGCTTCATTGGAACCCTCGCAGCCCAAACCACTGCTGTGTCTATCCAATCACAACTCGCTATAGTTTTGGTTGGGCCAATCACAGCGCTCTATATCATGGGCCAATCACAGAGCGGGAGTAGCCGATGACGTCAGCGCTGCGGCCGCGAACGCCACGAACCCAAGCAACATGGCGGCAACTCGGAAAACACGTTCGTTTGAAACGGCTTTGTCATCAACATTGGATTATTTAGACTCCAACGTGCGTAAGTCTGTCTGATATACTTAGCGGCTTCTTATTTTTATCAAACAAAGTAGTGCAATGTCCCAGTACACCTGATATTCGCGTGTTTTTCATACAAAAACGACAGAAATCATTGAAGCTAGACGCTATTAAAGCCTCCCGCTTTTCCGTCGCCGTGATTACGTCATGTTGTTCGTCACTCTGATTGGTCCTAGCGCTATCCAATTGCGTGCTGACATTTTGAAAGACAACCGTAGATCCCGCCTCACGACTGAGAGCCGTCAATGGTTCGTGGCCAGACTATATATACACATATATAGGATGGCTTGCCAGGCTACAAAAGAAACAGAATGCAGGAGGAGTACTGCAAAGCTGAAAAAAGAGCAGAAAAAAGAAGATAAGGCTGACAGAACCAGAACCATGTTTATGGGCCGAGAGGAGGACTTACGGGTGGAGCTGGTGATGACGCAAGACAAGTCTCAGCACCTGCTCCACACAAGCTCTCAAAACATCTTATCTCCAGATAGTGAGAACAATCAGACAGTGTTGAGCCCAGCAGGCCCTTCACAAAACACCAGATCCAAAACAAGTCCCCATGACACAGTAAATAAGGATTTAGAAAATTTAAAGGCCAAACAGTATCCTAATAAACCAAAGAAAATAACTTAAAAATAAATAAATAAATTAATAGTCAACAGAAATGGTTGAATATATATATATATATATATTTAGATATATTAAAATTAAAATGACACAGGAAGTTTCACTGGACGAGGTGTGGCCCGGGCTGAGAAAAGGTCGCAGTTTCCTGTTACATCCAAAACTGCACATTGAATACTGTAAATTACCACCTCTGAACATTGAAACTCCTATTGTCTGCAAATTTTGTGAAAAGACTAAATGTGTAGTTAAGAAATCGCCTCTGTCACCATACATGGGTGTACAGTGTGCGTGTGTGACTGTCGTCCTGAGGTCAGTTCTGTGTCAGGTGTGACTCAGCAAAAGGCCAGACACAGAGATAGGCAGGTAATATGGGGGACGAATGTGAAATATGTACCTGTAAAACCAGGATTATAGGTCCTGACAAGCATTGACTCTTATTGAAAAAACAACTAACTAAATTACTGAATGTGATATAAATTAAAACATAAAAAACACTAGTAGTGATAAAATAAAATTAATGTCCACACAGACTGAGCTGTGTGGACGACATGTGTGTGTGTGTGTGTGTGTGTGTGCGTTTCTCTCCTGAAGAGAGACGGAGAGAAACAGAGGAGCAGGAACATTTTTTTACCAGACGCAGTCCTAGAGTGGACCGTTGTGGGGACAACCTTGTTTGATATAAATATATATGTGAGATGGGAGAGAAGTATGATGTATGGATGGTGTTTTTAGAAAGATTTATGTTAATGGATTAATGATAATGGTGATAAGAATTTGAATTACATCATAATTAGGGGAGTATTGGTGTGGTTTCTATGAAGAAAAAACAGTTAATAAATAATTAGATGAAGAATTAAGTACAATAGCAGGCCGCTTATAAAGTATAAGCTGAATAGATGAATGAATACGTAACAAATGATGAATTAATGAAGGAATAACTAAATAAGTAAATAGTCATAATTCTTTACACTAATTTAAAGAAGCGAGGGCTAAACTCACACACTCACTCACAGTTGGGTATGAAACACACATCCTTGACTCACTGCACGTGACCATGCAACTGTGTGCTCAACCAGACCCTGATTATGAGGAGATGTTTTTTAAATTCAACCCAAGCCTGATAGCAACAGCCTTCATATTTACTGATGGTTCCCAAAACGCAGCTGTGCGTGTAATGTTATCTACGGAGCTCCAACGGTTTTATCTGCTTCCTGCTGTACCTCACATATCTCTATGCAAAGACCCAAAACACGAATGGCGTGATTTAACTAAACCTGACTGGAGGCCTAGAGTTAAACAATATCCCTAGAAGCCTGAAGTACAGGAAGGGATTAAACCAGTGATACAAGACCTCCTGATAGCAGGGATCATTAGAAAATGTCCTGATTCGCCTTGTGTCCAATAAAAAAGGCCGATGGAAAATCCTGGAGAATGATACGGGACCTACGGTCTGTTAATGAAGCTGTTCATACCAGGGCCCCAAATGTCCCTGATCCACACACTTTGCTAAACTCACTGCAGCCAAACAAAAAGTTTTTTTACTGTTATTGATTTGGGTAACGCCTTTTTCAACATCCCTATTCATCCTGACTCACAATTCTGGTTTGCATTTACGTACAAAGGCGAAAGATTCACTTTTAATAGGTTACCCCAAAAGACGATATGTCCATTTTAAGAGTTGCTATAATGGCAGATCTAAATGTAACTACATGAATATAATAATAGCTGAAGATACCCAAGAAATACTGATTTTAATTTAGAAGGATAACCAGTATAATAAAGCCATGTTTGTCTGGCCCAAAGACAAAGAAGCCACAGTCAGCTGGTGTGTGTGAGAAGAGATAACACTGAGAGGGGAGGAAAACGAACATGTGTCCCCCTTATCTTCAAGGACAACTATGTTGAGAAGCCTTGAGTAGCAGAGTTCACACAGTCTTCCAGAGGAAAAAATTACAGTTATTTAGCTGAGAAAAATAAATACAAAGAATACTGTAAATAATCATTATATTAATACCAATATGTTTGATAATTATGGCTACTTTAATTTGTTGAATGTTTTTTGGGATAAAATATGAATAGCATTTTTTCTGATTTATTTCTCTCTGATGGTTAAAAGAAAAATAGGTTGTTTCCCACTGTAAAATGCAAAATAAAATAAGTTAGATTTATTCTGTCCTTAAGAGCAGGCATTTATCCGGAAAAATCCACCTTATGGTATTTATGCAACACGCTGAAACAACTATAAAATTAATGATGTGGGAGACAATATATTTACTAGGTTAATTTGGGACCATTGTCTTTACTCTAATTAATGAGTACTGAAGTAATTAAGTAAATTTATTATTGTAGAATTTCTCATAAAAAAAATCATAAAGTGCTTTACAAAAACAGGACAATAGATCATAAAGGCATCAAATGACAAGCTAAAAGATGAAAGATAACTATGATTAGAAAACAGCAGGGTCACAAATCCTCAATAAAAGGATTTAATCGAATAGTTGTTTCTTCATTCTGGTTGTTTTGCATGCATTTTTTGTTTAAGTAAGACCAACTTAGTTGTTGAGCTTAAAGTAAGTCTTAATTATTTCCTTTTGAGTATGACCTCCAGTAAAGTTGCGTGTGTTTCGAACTCCTAACCGTAGAAGGGAGACTTTGTATGTCGTTCTCTTGTCCTCATAGAAACAAAGTACTCCCTCCTCCCAAATTGTTGCCATGAGTCCAAGGCTGTATTCCCTCCTGTCTTATCACAGTTTAAAAGGTCAGTTGTGCACATACTGACAAAAATAAGAGAAAAATCTTATTTAGCAAAGAGCAGAACAGATTAAACATCTTATGAGCTAACTAACATATAAAATCCTCATGAAATGAATAGGAAGCAGTATTTGTAGGATGGAACACCACATATTTTTTTTTGAGTACACAGATAATCTACAACTCCCTAGGTCAGACCTGAAAGACACACCCCTGCCGTAGGGTGAAGTGTGGTTTGTAGATGGCTCATGTTCAAAAACAGACACAGGAACTAACCAAACAGGATGCAGTACTTTCATCTCCTAGCAATATTATTGAAGCTACCACCACACTTCTCCGTCCAGACAGTTGAGATCATTACCCTCACACAAACAACAAGGACCCTGTTTCTCTGGGAAACAGGCTCACTGATGTAACTGCAAAAGCTGCTGCAAGTGGAAGTTTTATCTGACACTTTACATGCAACATCACACACCACAAAAGGAATAGGAAATGTCTTTAACAAAAGTTGTTCTAAATGACAAAAAACATCTACACAAAAACTAATATATAGCTAATCTTTTGGAAGTAATTCTCAGATCTGTTCTACCACATTCAGCATTTTTAAAGCTGCTTTTACCTGAATTTATAATCATCTTTCATTTCATTTTTTTTTTATCATTTACCCTGTTTTAAGATCATTTTATGGAGACTATCATTTGTTTTGTTGATCTTTGTGAAGCCAAGCCAACTTTATTTATAAAGCACTTGTGAAGCACTTTGTGTTTCTTTTTCAGTGATTAGTGCTATACAAATAACATTTACTTAATTACTTACTTATTTAGCCGGAAGCTAATAAACAACCACTAAATAACTTGTGGACTTTAGAATCTGATTTAAGAAAGACTTCAGCGTGCACAATGGCGTTCCTCATGATGCACTTGAGAGTGCATATCAACAATGAAAAAAATATATAAATAAATAATAATAATAAAAAACAGACAGGCTATACAGTGGTACAAAACCCCAATAAAATTGTTGTACCTAAAAGCATTACCACCACATCTCTCTGCACAAGCAGCAGAATTAATTGCTTTAACCAGAGCCTGCACACTAGCAAAAGATACAAAACGTTACTATCTACACAGATAGCCAGTATGCATTCTCAACCTTGTTCTTTTGCAAAACAATGGGAAAGGCAAAGGGTGAATACGTCAAAAGGAGATTTTGGACATTCCGATCTCTTCTTATCACAAAATAACAACGTTATACAAAACAAAGTTCTATCTAAACATGCAAAAGAATAAACTACTATTATTCTCACTAGACCTTGAGAAAGCTCAGGAGGAACTCAAACTAGCAGACTACATGAAAAAATATTAGCCTCACATGATGTGGTGAATACAATTGATCTGCCCTCAGTTCTTTCTGTTTTACAGGACAACCAACAACAAGTGAAACCTGGAGACTAGGTCTTCATCAGAGCAATCAACATAAAGCACTGGACAAGTCCAAAGCGGATTCACTGCTGTGAAGATTGCGGAAAGACCTTCCTGGACCCACCTTAGTCGCTATAAGTTGCAAAGAGCTCTGAATGATTAGAGTCCTGGAGTTGCAGTAAAGTCGAACTCCACAGGGGGGGTGGTCTTTTAGTGACCACTTCGTCTCAACGTTCGTGAAGACTCCAGAGGCTGCTCTCCAGTTTAGTTTCTTTTCATATCAGGGTCTTTGTAGCCTAGCCGCAAGGATGGAGCCACGCCAGAAGTGGTGGCTGCTTAGCGGTGTCGCGACTATGGCTGCCATAATCACCATGAATATCCTTTTCCTCTATTCTGAGCAAGAGCTACATCACCAAAAGATAACTACCCCTCACTGGTACTATGCTCACCCCATCTGTACTACTGAAGATCCAAACCCCACCAGTTATTGTTTGTGTCCCTTTAAACTATACCACCAGTGTGTCTACTGCTCATCTATTTGCTTTGTACACCGGCCAATCCCAAAGTGGAAAGAAGTAAAAGATTTATAGACCGAGGCTCCCATAAGGAACACCCTCATCCATATGCAACAAACTCTTGGTGTCAGTTTACCACTGCACACCTGACTACCAACACCACCTGCTATGTCTGTGCACATATGCCTACGTCATCCCACGCTACAGGCTTGTGGCGATACACCATTCCACTGGACATCACGACACACAAGATGGCTGTCGAAGGAAGACAGACCTATTTGCCTGGCCTCAAATACCTGTGGCCCTACCTGACATGATCCTGACGACTGAGATGCAAGCCTACTGGAAATCGACCGATATGCATTCCTGAGACACATCAACATCACCAAAGGACTGGCTAACAGAATTGTGAAGGAACTCTCTGAAGTAAGGAAAATGGTTCTCAAGAACAGACTGGTGCTGGATCTTCTGACTACATCCACTGGAGGAGTGTGCAAGCCCTGCAGAACCTGACTTCGCTCCAGAAATACGATGAAGCTGCAACCCCCGGACCCGCTGCTAATGACTTTTTCTCCTGGTTCACCTTGTGACCGTGGTGGCAACAGTTGCTAAAGATTCTCATGCTTTTTATTGTGATTCTGATCCATTTTTGTCTGTTCATTTCATGTACAGACAAAAATGAGAGCCGAAGTTGGTGTGTGAGGTTGAGAGGTTCCGACTAGATATAGTTGGACTCACCTCAACGCATGGCTCTGGCTCTGGAACCAGTTTCCTCGAGAGGGGTTGGACTCTCTATCACTCTGGAGTTGCTCCCACTGAGAGGCGCCGAGCAGGGGTGGGCATACTTCTTGCCCCCCATCTTGGTGCCTGTACGTTGGGGTTTACCCCGGTGAGCGAGAGGGTAGCCTCCCTCCGTCTTCGGGTGGGGGGACGGGTCCTGACTGTGGTTTGTGCTTATGCACCAAACTGCAGCTCAGACTACCCACCCTTTTTGGAGTCCCTGGAGGGGGTGCTGGAAAGCGCTCCTTCGGGTGACTCCCTCGTTCTGCTGGGGGACTTCAATGCTCACGTGGGCAACGACAGTGAGACCTGGAGAGGTGTGGTTGGGAGGAACGGCCCCCCTGATCTGAACCNAAAGCTCAGGAGGAACTCACACTAGCAGAGTACATGAAAAAATATTAGCCTCACATGATGTGGTGAATACAATTGATCTGCCCTCAGTTCTTTCTGTTTTACAGGACAACCAACAACAAGTGAAACCTGGAGACTGGGTCTTCATCAGAGCAATCAAAATAAAGCACTGGACAAGTCCAAAGCGGATTCACTGCTGTGAAGATTGCGGAAATACCTTCCTGGACCCGCCTTAGTCGCTATAAGTTGCAAAGAGCTCTGAATGATTAGAGTCCTGGAGGTGCAGTAAAGTCGAACTCCACAGGGGGGGTGGTCTTTTAGTGACCACTTCGTCTCAACGTTCGTGAAGACTCCAGAGGCTGCTCTCCAGTTTAGTTTCTTTTCATATCAGGGTCTTTGTAGCCTAGCCGCAAGGATGGAGCCACGCCAGAAGTGGTGGCTGCTTAGCGGTGTCGCGACTATGGCTGCCATAATCACCATGAATATCCTTTTCCTCTATTCTGAGCAAGAGCTACATCACCAAAAGATAACTACCCCTCACTGGTACTATGCTCACCCCACCTGTACTACTGAAGATCCAAACCCCACCAGTTATTGTTTGTGTCCCTTTAAACTATACCACCAGTGTGTCTACTGCTCATCTATCTGCTTTGTACACCGGCCAATCCCAGAGTGGAAAGAAGTAAAAGATTTATAGACCGAGGCTCCCATAAGGAACACCCTCATCCATATGCAACAAACTCTTGGTGTCAGTTTACCACTGCACACCTGACTACCAACGCCAACTACTATGTCTGTGCACATATGCCTACATCATCCCACGCTACAGGCTTGTGGCGATACACCATTCCACTGGACATCACGACACAAAAGATGGCTGTCGAGGGAAGACAGACCTATTTGCCTGGCCTCAAATACCTGTGGCCCTACCTGACATCATCCTGACGAGTGAGATGCAAGCCTGCGTGGACATCGACCGACATGCATTCCTGAGACACATCAACATCACCAAAGGACTGGCTAACAGAATTGTGAAGGAACTCTCTGAAGTAAGGAAAATGGTTCTCAAGAACAGACTGGTGCTGGATCTTCTGACTACATCCACTGGAGGAGTGTGCAAGCCCTGCAGAACCTGACTTCGCTCCAGAAATACGATGAAGCTGCAACCCCCGGACCCGCTGCTAATGACTTTTTCTCCTGGTTCACCTTGTGACCGTGGTGGCAACAGTTGCTAAAGATTCTCATGCTTTTTATTGTGATTCTGATCCATTTTTGTCTGTTCGTTTCATGTATTCTGCTGTGCATGTAATAAATGATTAACAAAATGTTTACAAATACCCTGCTTCAGTATCAAATACTGCAAACCAAAGATAAACATGACCTGGACACTGCTGCTTAAATCCCACTGTTCTCTTCCTACAGTAACCTGTATGATGTTCTCTTGGAAATGAGTACCTGAGATTTTTTAACAAATGTTTATTACATTTTTAATTTTTACTTTTCACTTATATTATCATTTATTACATTTTTAGTTTTAATTTTACATTTTAATGTTTAATCATCATTTATTACATATTTTATTTTTATTTTTCACTTATATTATTAGGCATTCATTTTTACTTTTACCATTTATGCTTTTATTTTCACTTAGGTTGTCATTTCATTATTACATTCGTACATTGTTACATATTTTATTACATTTTTATCCACACAAATTAGCACAAAAAGGGGGGGGATGTTAGGATTATTTTAGAATTATTATTTGTCCTCATTTGTGTGGAAAGCTAAACTACATGAACCTTTTAAAACTCTTGTGTTCTCTGTGTTATCTCAAAGCCCTGAGCGGGACTGCCCCGCCTCCTGTGTATCTTGAGCTGAAATAAAACTTTGCTGCAAGCAGGAAACAGAGAGAGAGAGTGAAGCTGCACATTGGCTCACTGTTTCTCCCGCTGCAGCGTGACACATAACTTTCAGACTCTTTTGTCTTTGTTCGTCCAAACATTTTTGATCCATGGGGTTGAAGGGACAATCAGATAATCCCTAACACAGGAGGATACAGCACTAATGGAGGACATGGATATCCTATGTGGACTGTATTGTGGAGACCATGCCAGTAAAAGTCAGTTGCCACCTCTTAGGGGGGCTTTTCCAGAAACCCAGGTAAACAGTGATGTGAAAACCAGATCAGGAAGAATTGTTAACTGTTAATAGAGTTTTTCTGCAAGTAGAAATGTTCATTTGGATTATAGAAATGATAAAATGCTTTGAGAAACTATCGCGTTAATGTTTTAAGTTTTGTGGAAGTAGTGAAATGGTTCTAGGTTTGTAAGGAAGGTTGATGTGGTGTATTCAATAG